>JAULBW010002081.1:0-25669 GCA_032358265.1 Vaucheria bursata | reverse complement strand
CAGTAGATAATTCAGTGGGATAGATTATTAGAAATGTACAGTTAACATGCTACGATATAAATTGTAGTTTTCTGCAGAAATCAGTTTAGCTTCTGGTTCCAAGTCACGTTCAGTACAGGTTTCTAGCATCATTATGTAAATCTTTCACTTGTTCTCTTCTATATTTTCTCTCTGCTGTCTCTTTGCAGCATTAGTAGAGGAATTGCTGCCAGAGCTATTTAGTAGTTTTTGGGTAATATCTTGAAAACTTGGATGCTATGAGCAAAAGAACAATTAAGAATTTACTATTGTATTGGTCTTCATCATCTCATTAGATAAATGTAACTTGATCTATTAGCTGCGGCACTCTATATAATTTAAACCTGTCATGACCGCCAAATGCGTCTGTTACATCCAAAATCCGTAATATTCCGATGCACATATTTCTTGTTTAGATCCTATAAAAATGCACACATGCGCTTGCAGTCTTAAGCTTCCCGGACATAGGTATTATTTTTGTACTCTTTTTTCGGTCGCTACTTGTTGTCTATTACGTTTGCCATTATAGTGTACACAGTGATTGGTACATCCACATGTTCTTCTGTGAGTTTTCTTCATTTTTTTCAGTCTTAGAACGGAGATGCAGCTCATAGTCAGAGTTTTATAATGACATGCAATTTGTCTGAAGAAGTAAGTTTAACATTTATAATCGCTCTTGAATGTATACGAGAAAATGTTTAAACTTTCGAATGTGAGATACTTTAGCGGTGAGCTGATTTGCCTCAGTAACATAAAATAGCAATAGCATTGCACGTCTGTCTGTTTCATGACATATTCTCGGTTTACAAAAAGGTCGTTTGTGGCAAACGCAAAGAGTATGCTGGATTATTCGAACTTGTACGGATTTTTAATCGGGACAAGTTGTATACTTATATGCTATTTTCTATACTTGGTATCACTTTATTGAGGTCAATATTGTAGTAAAATCGTTTGCTGTAATACTTTAACACATACAAACAAGATCGTTATATTATATTCCGCAAGAGTGTAATACTTTGTGATTTGGACTTTCTTAATAATTTCATGTCATCAAGTAGCAGAATCTCTAGAGAGTTAAAGTTCAAACTTCTTTTTTTGAAAGCATCAAAGACAGGCTGGATGACAAGATATGAGAGGAATGGGCAAAGCTTCTGCAAAAGAAATACAACAAGAAGCGTTCACTAGAGTACTGCAGAAAAAAAGGTAGGCAAGAAAAGTAATTTTTGTTATAAGGCTGTCTAATGTTTGAGTTATTGTGTAAGTTAAGCTGAACACCATCTTAGCCTATGTAACTACACACTGTATCAGCCAATTTAGTAATATTAGCATAACCTCAGATTACCGTAAGGGGACCCGAATAGGATTCCTATCACTTTTTCCCGAATAAAGCATTTTATTCAATTGTAACAATACGTACTCTTATATTCAATTGCAACTCCATGTTGCTGTGTTTGCTTCAAGATCAATAGTACAAATTTTTGGTTTTGACCCAATGATAACGTCATTTGTAACTATTTCACAATTTCGATTTCTTTAGCATTATATAAACCTTGAATATTTTTACTGCTTTAACTTGATGATTAGAATCGTTTGAATAAAAATCATGTTATTTTATCAGAAGTGTTGAATTATTGGAAATATCGCTTTATCCAATTTTTTTCAAACATCTCAATAGTGCCCAGAGTTCTTAGTTTTGGCAACAAGAACACGTCTTAACATTTGAGAGAAGGCACCGGCACCAATAGAGTATGTACGAGCATTCCATACTGGGTAATGATGCCTCTGCACATGCTGGGATAGCTTTGCTTTACATAATAAAGCTGCGAGTTCTATATTATCGAGTCATCTTGTTTCCTGTTTTTACACAAGTAAAAGATCTAGTCGTCAACTACATGACCTGTACATCTGCATAAATATATATATATATATATATGTATCAATTAACATGCAGTACTTACTTGATACTTGTGAACATATATTCTTCAAGGCCTGCAGCTAAAACTGAATTGGTATGGTTTAGTACTTTAGTCATAAGAAAATGAGAGGCTAGAGATACAAGGACTCTCACATAGCTTTTCTTGGTATTCGATTGTGTAACTGGGAGGAATAGCAGACAGGACTATCTTATACATCAAGACATGGCATGCAACGCAACATCATTAATCAATGTCAAATATTATGCATCATCAAATCTCTGATAGCTATTTTCAAACAATATGGTGCAGACCACTGCGTAGCATGCACTGAAATCGAATAAAAATCGATTTTTCCTAGTAAATACAAGAGGTAAAAGAGAACCTTGACCAACTTCAGATGTTTCAGAACCAGATAAGTTTCTGGAAGTGAATTGTGATCAAAGAGCATCGTTAAAAATTTCAAAAAAGGTAAGTGCTACTTGAAAAATACATATATGAGGGTGTTCAATGGTATTGGGTTTCAAAATGAAATGCAAATCAAAACCGTTCTTCTGCTTTTTACTCTTGAGGTAGCCATGTATACACTATTAGATAAGAAAATGCACTGGTTTCGGAGATAAAACATTTTTGAGCCTTTGCAGTACGTAACTTCTCGGCATGTGATATACTCATGATACTTTTTTTAGCTTAAATTATAGCTTGAAATGCCTCTTCTGTACAAATGCTCATGCACCAGCCAATGCTGCGACATATTTCATCTAAGCAAGGCCTTGGAAAACATGCGGCTAGAATATTTAAATGCTACACTGCTTTTGATTTTCCTGCATTAATTTTTTTTGCAAATGACATGGGCAGTTGTCAGTGCGCTTGCTCAAGGGCCAAAAGGTACTTGGCACTTGTGCTTACTTCAATCTTTCAAACTATGTAGAGTTTTTGAAATGACTAATAACTTTGCCTAGCGTACATTCAAATATATGAGTTAACAGCAAATAATAAAAAGTATTAATTTGTTTGTGTAAAAGTTATTAATGTAAAGCCTAAATCACAATTATAATGGCACTAGTATTTAGAATTTAGTTAACAGCTATACTATTTCGATAATTACCAATTTTTGGAAGTTGGGCAATTGTATTCTTAAAGTAGTATCTGATGATAGTATTCATTTCAACACATGCTTGATCGGTCAAAGACGTCTAAATTGTAGAACTTTGATCATTGGCCGGCGACACCTATTTTGTTTGCATTTCTTGTTCACGTTGTTGAACATTAATCACTTCCAGCGATTCAAGTAGTTTATTAATATAATACTTTGTGCTGTTGTCTACATCTCCATTTCTGCTCTGCCCCCTAAACTAATAACCTACCATTTTGGCAACCATGTTGCCAAATTCTCTGCATCACATTACATAATATTGAGCATCATGAATCGAAAAAAATCAGAAAAAGTGGAGAAATGCAATATTTCTGGCTTCTTCTGAAAATGAAGTAAATGAATGCATGATTCATGAATAAATCTCCATTATTTCAAATGTAACTACGCATTGCAGTAGCTTATATTAAAGAGTATTGGTTTGCTTTTTAACTTGACATTTCTAAACGTTTCCAATATCAAAGTTTTGAATCTGGGGGGATTTGCACATGTATTTTTAGGGCAACTTCAGTGCTTGAAACCACAGGGATGTCACTATTTACAAGGACTTTTTATTTGGAAAGGTTAAGCTAACAGACACATTTGTGACTTTTCAGTCCATTTTTATCCAAATGTCTAGTGATTAAACTTTAATGCTTCTTTTTAGTAGATGCATAGAAACAGACATATATCATTAGAACTGAAATGCAACCAGTAATTTAAATTTTATTCATCCAAAAATAAGTACAAAAATTGACAAAGTTAGCAACCCAAAATTTATCCGTTCATGAAAGATGCAGCACCTTTTACCTCAGACAAAATAGCAGTAGGATAGAGAGAAAAATTATAAATCCGATAAATAGCACACCAAAGTTTTATTCTCTTGCAAAAGATTAAAAAAAGACAAAAACATTTCTTTGGCATGCCACAAATGCTGTTCTCGATGCAAGATCAGTGTGAAATATAGGAACCAAATTGAGTAATTGACCAATTGCCCACGAAAAAACTTTCAACCTCAGCTGATCGCATCTGTAACTACCCCTTTGTTTCAATCATAATCATCAACGAAAGGTTAGAATGTAACTAATTTTGAATTTATGAGCTCTTCAAAGGTAGAGCTCAAACTTAATGATCTTTAGTGCATTTTGTAGCAATCTCATAGCAGCATTCTGTCATCATAATCAATGGCAATCCTAGCTATTTAAACATACGAAAAAAGCCAATCAAAATGTGTTACAGAACATGATTACTTTTCAAACAGCTATTTCCAACTTTTCAGCCATTTTCTTTTCTACATGTCTACTCGGTAGATTGGTTTTATGGTATCTTTTTTCAAAATTTAACCTTGTATATACTTCAGTTCATAAATCTATTATAAAATATTCCTTCTTTGTGCAATTTTGCACAAATTTAGACAAATTAGGCCATGAAACTGAGTTTTTTGCTCAAGTAAAAAGTGCAATCATGAAAGTTAATCAGTCAGTTATAAATTTTTAACACAATGTAAAAATATAGTAAGATAAAATAATTATTAAACTAGATTAATTATTTTTTTTCAATTTTTAAATAAAATTTTTCAAATTTTTTACTTTTAGATTTTATGGCCTAAAAATAAAGCAAATCTCAAATCAAAAGTTAGTCAGTTGGGTCTGTAAACAATTGTCCTACTCACCGTCTAATCGACCCCTAGTAGTTGTGCAACTTCAGAGAAAATGATTGATTTTCTTGATCCTTATCTCCTCAATTTTGCGTAAAGCTAAAAAAATAATTTTAATATATTGATTGTAATAAATATAGCCCCCTATACAACCCTGACAAAAATCAGATTATTTGAAATAATTATATCTACTATGCTACTACAATCTAACGCACTTCATATTATTGGCAACTACTTTTCCTACTAGATAGTTTACACGGTGTTTTAGAACTAATCTAATATTCTTCTAGAATAATATTAATTTTGAAGAAAGAAGAAAAACTCTTATAGATAAGTTTTTTCATTTGTATCTATAGTGATCTATTCTTATATTTTGTCGAACATATAATTATTGGACCTCTCTCTCCATCACTCACGAGTTAAAATAATTCGATGCGATAGACTTTTATTTCATCATTACAATCTATAAAGATTTGATGTAGCACAAACTAAATTGCTTGCATCTTCAAGGAGGAACATGACATTTTTTTCGAGGTTTCTCTTTGAAAAATACCTTTCTACATGTTAATAACATATTCTCTAGTAGGTTCAAACTCCTTTGATTATTCTATTGTTCAGAATGTGCAATATTTGTAATGACAACACTATAGGATCTATTACACGCATATGGAATGTCATTACCCGAACATGTAAATTCTCAACAATATGTTGCTTACAAAATTATAGATTCTTGTACTTTTTACCTTCCAATAAAAAAAGCATTTGCTCAAGAGTATCCTCCTATAAGCCAGCACTGCCTTCCATAGTTTTCTCTGGTACATGACCCCAGCTCTAAGCCCCTTCATACCCTCCTTTTTGAGGCAGTACGTATGGTATTTTACTCCCTTTAAGGCCCTCCTTTCTAGCTGCCGATGAATTCGAATGCCATGGAGCCAGGTGGCTGCAACTTGGGCCAGTTTCCTTTTCTTATTGCAGGATATTGAAATGTAACAGTTGTTATGTATTAGCAATTTTTTATTAGATAATGTGCGAATAGATTTGATATAATGACAGTTAACTGTAAATGCATTACTGCGACAATATTTTAATATTTTTGAATTTACGAAATGAACCACTCTTCGGGATTTGTCTGATGCTAATAATAAAGGTGAAAATATGCTGACAATCGGTTATCATGCATGATCAGTATATAATTTTTCGAAAAGAAAGATAAATTCTGCAAAAAAACTCCAGAGGATTCATACATACATATATACTCTAACTGAAAGTCACTTTAAATTGATTGCATGTATGTTTAATTAACACGATTAACAAACATGTGTCTAATAGAGATTAGCATACATAAAAATTCAAAGAATCGACAAATCAAAAGTCTAAAGTCGATTATTTCGGTTAGACAAAAATCGAATAAAATCTGAATTTCTCAAAAGTATGCCCAGAAATCATGCAGCTCTTTATCCTCCACTGTATATTTGCTTTGTATCTATAGTTCCTAATTCCTACTAAAAAATTGCTTATATATAAACGATACAAAAATTTGTAGACTATTCGGCTTATATTTTCTTTACTGACCCCCAAAAAGTGCAAACTTACTGAACACTTGCGGAGATGGTATCATGGAAAACAATTGAACTGTAAGATTGGTAAAAAGAAAACGGACATGTTGATCAATGAATATGTGCAATGCTGATATAATACATTTTTTAAATATTCTATATTTTGATCACATATCAAAGAATTTTGATCATATTATGCCAAACCACAAATCTTTGCATGAGTCGCGCACTAACCAAGCAGGCTCTTGTTATCATTATCATCGCGTTTCAATATAAATCTAGTTCAAGTGTAAATTCAACGTGATATTTGACCAAAATCAATCATCATCAATTAAGAAACAGTGGATATAACTGGCTTACAGCTTTGTGAAGTCAAATTAAGTCACTTTAAAATGGTTGCAAACTTCATGTTTACATCTACAAAAGAGCCTTACAGTGTTCAAAATGCGTAACTTATATGTCTCATTAAAAGGCATACAAAACTCTTGCTTGGATCTGTACATTGGGATGCCATTAGATTCTATAGAAATAAGGATCTCTTATTACATATAGAGTATGTACGTATTTACCACATATATAGTAAACTTTGTATGTAATGAACCTAATTGAACCACAAATATAATTCTTTGTAACCTGAAATCTGAAACTGAACTTGACATAATATGTCTTTTATTTTATTCATTATAAGCAAACTCCTTACATTATACGGAGTTAACTCCATATATGAATCTCTATAAGTATATCCCTATGCATGAATGTAAATATTTTTACCTCGTGAAAATCAATCAGCATAGTGTCAAAACGTCTCTTTCCTCTAAAATATGTGTACCAAGATATCCATTTACTTATTCCATGCTTTCTAAGCCTTCTTTTATACATACATATAGCGTCGTAAATACAATATCGTCTTTTGCGGCAATTTTCTTCAAGCTTTTTCCATGTTTTCAAAGATTTCCGACGAATGCGATGAATCTGATATAGGGCGATTTTGTGGTGCTTGTAGAAATATTTTGATCTAATTTTAAAGAATTTTTTCCATTTATTCATTGCCAGAGCGCGTATAGTATTTACTCTAGAACAATCGATTCGCGCTGTACGAGATACCCAGCAATCAAGTAGGCGATGAAATGATTCAATTCCTTGATGATATCTCCTGTTGATAGAAAAGTGAATTACCAAGCTTATCTTATATATATTTCATTTGAATGAATAACTCATTTTATGGTAAAAATAGAAGGGTCACGAGCGCATTGCACATCATCGTAACTCAAAGAAAGAAGCATTTCTCATCTTTTAGAGCTTTAAGTCACGAAAAAGTAAACAATCGAAAGGACCAAAAGAGAAAAGTAAGCACAGGCATACTAGCAAATTAAAAAATACTCAAGTAGAAAAATATCCAATAAATAATTTTTGGCATTACTAGGCACATTAAATATTAACGGGGCAAGACTTTTCTATCAATACTATGAAAAGTTCAAAAAAGACTCATATTCATAGAAACAAATAAGCCATTTTTTTTATCATATGTAACTTGGAGTCAAAAATCGACTCAAGTAATCAATTTTTTATTTGTTATTACAATCTGTCTTTGGCTGTCACAATTCAGTGCCAGTAAAGTGGACACGCAAACAAATAAAAAAATACTCTCTTAATAGTTACTTTCGAATATAGTGAATCTGGCAGGATCGCCAAATTCATTTGCTGCATCGGAATTTCATTTTACTCTAAAATCTACTGCTGACCTAAGTATAATACGACTTTTCGTTTGTTTGCTATGTGTGAAAATTCATTACATGCAAAATTTTTGGATTCAAAGTGTACTGTACACGGAAGTGAATCAATTAAATAAGATGCTGATATTGCTACAAGGCTCTGTTGTGTTGAAACACTAGAACTCAAACATGCCAGAAAAATATTTTTGAACTTTGACATTTTTCAGTATGTACAACCTTCTAGCGCAAAGGCATTAGTATCTATCTATGATGTACTAACTGGATATATTTCTATACATAAACGTATCGAAACATATCAATAATCCCGCTTTTAATTCAAATGAATGCCGTTTTAGAATCGACACCAAATTTTAGATAACATTCAAAATTAAATATGTTTTTTTTGTAAAGAGTAGATTACAATTTTAAAGAAAGACTGCATAAAATCGGAATTCAAACGGATTCGTGCTGTGTTTTTACAGGCCTCATTAAACAGTATCGATGGGAAAATTACTTTTTGTGCATATGCATACCAGTATTGACTTGCACATCTGTGCAAGTCAATACTAATGCATCCTATTGATCAAGGTCCAATATATTATACATAGACTACATAATAAATTTTATCTCTGAATATGTGCACATTTGATTCATTTTACCTCTGAATAAAGAAGGTGCAAGCATTGTCAGCAGAAATTTTAGTCATTTGTGAACAAACAGCTCGAGATCGAATCCCCCTCAGGGCATATCTGCATTGGTAATCGTATCTAAATATCATAGCTTTTTTCAAATTAAAATCTCTAAAATGCTGTTTTGCCCAATGTACCCTCCATACCACAAAACACCGCTTTTTCGTACCAACCTTAGTTGAAAACAGATTTAATATTCTTCTGCATTTTAGGCCAGATATTAACATTATTAAACATTTATTTTTTCTGGCATATGAGAGATGCTTATTTGCATGAAATAGTAACGCACATCGACGATTTCTTAAGGTTTTTGAATATTGAGACTCAGATTTAAACTGGAAAAATGATTTTCTTAATAGAAATCTGTGCATATCGTTTCGAGCTTGAGTTTGTACTTTGGCATATTTATGCCATTTAAATAACCTTCTAATCAACAGCTCTTGAGACATTTCGAATCGAAAAGATTCATACTTCAAAACTGAACTTTTGACAACATTATTGCCCAATATTTGGATTGTGCGTTTAAATAAAAGTTCAGTACCCTTCCATCTCCCTAATGAGGAATCTTCAAAAAATTTTACTGTCGTTTTTGTTCGTTCAATCCAGTACGGATAATACGTCGATTTCAACTTCCTCAACATGTTTTTATTATATGCCTGCTGTGCAATCCTAGTTGCATTTTTCATCCAATGATGATGATCACTGAAATTGATCCATTTTTTTAAAGATTCATGAAAAATACGTCTATTTACTATACGACATATGATTTCTTTAACAGTTACGAGATTTTTCCAATGCATAAAGTACTTGGATACTGGAGCATTAGGAGAATGGAATATAACGCATTGCTTTGTATTGCTACAATGTACATGAGCTTGCAGTGCATCAAAACCGTATTGAAGTTGTGCCTTGTGCATTACAATCCACATTTTTTCTTTGGTCAAATTGACAAAATTCTTCCATGTTAAAAGAATACGCCGTAAGGTAATAATATGTCGTAAAGCAGATAAGTGACGCATATATTTGGTTTTGCTTCGCCAAATCTGCATGCAACTATAAATTAGCGCTCTTCTCGAATGATATTGAGCTCTTTGAACAATCTGCGCACATAACATCGAGGTTCTGATGGATCGTTTGAACCACATACGTAAAGCATTCAACTTTTGAAAGTGCAATATACTCCTCCGGCGCGTTTCATGTATCGGACTTACAAGTTCAATTTTCTTTAGCAAAAATTGAAATGTGGCCTTCATGACACGCATACGCCAAAATTGAAATCGCATTATGTACAATGACCGCAGACGAATTCTCACTTGAGTGCAATATCGCCAATTTGAGAAGTATCTAATGATGCGCCGATCCAAATACGTTGGCTCGTCTTTAATTTGGACTATTAAATTTGACTCCTGGTAAACGCTCTGTTCTGGATGTGAAGAACAGATAAGTTGATCTTGTAACTGTCCAAGATGTGCACTCCTCAATCTTTCTTCGCAAGAAATGCAATCTGCAAATATATTGCAATTACCATCCGATTCTGATTGTTGTACTTGCTTTTTTTCTATTCGAGCTGCACATGAGAGGTTTTTGTTGGGACATGGGACATAAACGGTATCATTGTTGACCTTCAAAATTGCTAGCATCCATTGATTATCCTTTTTTTCATAGCATTCTAAAGGATGATTCAATTGGGATATCGATTCTTCAAACGGAAAGTTATTTAACATTTCTAAATCAACTGCTGTCGAAGCTGCAAGAACGGAGCCGAAATCACCAATATGAACATTTTCCCCATTTATGCAAATCGTAGCAGACCAATGATTTTCGAATCTAGTTGATTGCGTCACTCCATTCATATAATGCATGTAGTCACGATTCTGTATCTTCGACATTGATTCTTTTACCGCTAATGTATTACTTATGAGCTTCAAATGAAATATATAAAATTTTTTGACAACTAAACAATTCTGTGCATTGAATGCAAAATTGACAAATTAGTATTTTTTTTGCTTTCCCGCGCTCAAAAAATATTTACCGATTTTTCAACTAAGTTTTTTTAATCATATTAGCAAACAGAGGTACCAGTGCATAAGAAAAGAAGATTCTAAGGCAAATAAATTTAGCAAAAGTGTGATAGAATCGCTTCATCGTAGCTCCAAATGACTGTATACCAGCTTGCGGTTGCTACATTTATCTTGATCTGGCATCCCGCTTCCGCTTTTCTTTCAAGTTCGTCTTTCCCTCTAACACTTCGTAATGCCCATTTCGACTATTTTCGAAATGGTATCGACGATGATAATATCGTACTCCGTGCTAAGGCTTTAGAATCAGAAGAAAGCGAGGATGATCCAAGGAAGGAGGCGCTTCAAGGCGTTATGTTTAATATTGAACGATGCTACGGACGAGGATCTATTTTAAAATTAGGCGACACTGATTCGATGGAAATCGACACCTCATCAACAGGTTGAGAACTGCGTTTTAAGCTCATATTATGACACGTTGTGTCCGAATTTACAGAGAAATCGTTATCACTGAAAGTGTACGCAGTTAGTATACGTTTTATGCTACGAATGTCGACCAATCATTGTTTCTAAATTCTATAGCCATGGTAACTTCTACATTTTCATTTCGTCCGCTTTTTATATTTCGTATAATTAGGATTAAACGAGTATTTCAATCAAAGTACTTAAAATATGGCTAGCGCATCAGCCTTCACATATTCAGGCCTTCTTCCACCATCTTGCTAGCTGTGCTTCAGCGCTTGTCTGATATGTAGTGACAAGTGCTGCTCTATTCGTAGTCCTGCGCAACTGTTAAGATAAACCAGCACTATGCTTCCAGATTATCAGCACCATGTGCTCTGTTTGCTTTATTTTTCCCATAGAAATTATGAATATAACATATGCCTATTATATTTTCAGTAAGCGTCAGATATGATAAATTAGCTTTTAAAAAATTTTTCTTACAACAAATGAACGAAAAGTCATATTGCGCCAAATTCAACTTCAGATTTGCAGATATGACTGATTTTTAGTATAAGTGATTAATTCGACGGTTCAAACAGATTTATTGGATCCGAAGCTTACTATATTTATATCTATTCTTAATATAGACTGTCAGTATGTGAGTACTATGAATCTTACCCCAGTTTCCTACAAATGTTTTAGTCTCCAACATACTATAAACAGAAATCTTAAAATAAATGTTTGTTACATTTCGACTTTGAAATAGGAAGCCTAACTTTGGACATGGCTTTGGGTGGGGGACTTCCACGTGGACGCGTTATAGAAATATATGGACCCGAGAGCTCAGGAAAAACTACTTTAGCTCTTCATGCTCTTGCTGAAATTCAAAAAGCTGGTAATGCTACTTTGAAAATATTGACAATACAAAATTGAGGTCTTTGCAAAATTATTTGATATTCAAGAGTTATATCAGCATTTGTTATCAAATTAAAAATAGAGAGTATTTGTAAAAGTTATGAAATTCATGGTGATTTTAGCCGGATACTAAAGTAACATATAATATCTAGGTGAACTTTAATTTTGATCAGAAATGAAGCAGAGAGTTTATGCAGTCATAGACTTCAGCTTGATTATTTTGGGGTTGAAATTTTAGGGCATTCCCTTTGATGCTTGTTTAGGGGATTTTTCGAATTCAATAAAGAAAATAGGGTTATTTTTTAGTAGTGGTCATCCACTGAATGAAATGCCTACCGAATTTCACCCTCCGTATTCTCTACTATTCTGAATAGATTTACACTCTAGAGCAATATCAATGGCAGTTTGAAATGGCATGGGTCTACTTGATTACATATTAAATGTCAAATTGAATACAGAGTGTTGAAGAGTTACATGTATACATTGAGTGTACTTCAGATATAACAAATTCGCATTTTATTTAATTTTTATTTAAATTGAATCAATGAAAAAGCTGTTTACTGTGTCAAGTTCAGCTACAGATTTTCGGATACAACGAATTTTGAATGCAACAAATTAACATGGTCAGGTTTTAACGGACTTGTTATATTCATAGTTTTCTCTATACATAAAAATATAAAACTGTAAATGCAGGTGGAATCGTTGCATTTATAGATGCAGAACATGCTCTGGACCCTTCCTATGCGCGCCGATTAGGGGTCGACATTGACAACATGTTAATATCTCAGCCAGATTCCGGCGAGATGGCACTAGATATAGTGGATCAATTAGTCAGATCGGCTGCAGTGGACATGGTGGTTATCGATTCTGTCGCAGCTTTGGTGCCCCGGTTAGCTTAAAGCCATAATAGATTTTTCTGTTTAAGTTTCTGATGTAATGAATCTCAAAAATAAACAGCACATAGATAAGAGAGGAGAGAAAGTAAAAGTGATAGAGTGCAATTCAATGTTCAGCTTCAACTTAAAATCGTTCTAGAACAATATTTATTGATCAGTTTCGGTGGCAGTACTTCAATAAAAGCTACTGTACTAGCTATGTATAGTATACTAGTTAGTACCAATATTATCCAGTATGTGATTATATGTTAAATGCGCCTTGGGGTCATCTTTAGCAAAAAGATAGAGAGTACTATTAAAGATTGAAGTACACAATTGATATACTTAAACTTCAGCAATGTTCTAAAAATCGCTTTTTCTGTAACATCCTACTCGATAATGGTTATTATAGTGGATTGCGTACTGTACTAGTCAGCTTTAGTGTAAATATTAAGATTTAATGTCATGTCTAGTAAATATGACTGTATACATGCAGTTGACATACCGTTAATTGATGGTCTACTAGATATATATTAGCATAATACTAGCTTACCACTCCACCGACTTCGTTTGCTGGAGTGTAATAATATCTCTTATCCGATATATTCAATTTAACTGATTATTTTGGTGTAATCGATTGCATCAGTTCATGGATATCATAAATATTAACTGTATCTTTTTTGAGGGCAGGGCTGAATTAGAGGGTGACATGGCTGATGTTCAGATGGGTCTACAAGCTAGACTGATGAGTAAAGCACTTCGAAAAATCACTGGATCTTTGGGAAAATCTCAATGCACGGTGCTCTTTATTAACCAGTTACGATCGAAAATTGGTGTTATTTATGGAAGCCCGGAAGTTACAAGCGGAGGAAATGCACTCAAATACTACGCATCTGTGAGTTTTAAATTGATGTGGTAATTTGATTTTAGTAAATAGTACTATTATACTATTGTAGAATCCCTTTAGACAGATCTCCAGTTACTTTAAAATTATATTTATAAACTACTATCGCCTATGCGGTTTTAATAAGGCGACTTAGTATGCATCTAGTTAATATTAACAATAATTTTGCTGTTTAACTTTAACTGTCCATGATTTAGAAGGAATTGCTATTTCGGTAAACAGTAGACTTCCAATGTAACGAATTGGTTGGTAACACCAATTCATTTCTATGTCCAAAATTTATTGTATTAGAATGTCTGAAGCTGAGCTTGGCACGAAATGACTTTTTCATCTGTTGGTTATAAGTGAAATTCGTTTAAAGCAAACTTGTTATATCTGATGTTTACTGTATATATGCACAGTAATTTCATGTAAATATTAATAATGTTTTGATTAGTAAGATACTCTTATAGGCTATTAATTGAATGATACTTTCTATAAGTAGGATATAATAGGTGCCAAAAGCCTTGGCCCCCCTCCCCAATCAGTAAATTGATAAAATATCTTGAAAAAACTGTTTAAATAAGCAGCGGTGAATTTCAATGCAGTTGTGTTTGAACTCTAAGTGAAAGGTCGCACAGACAATTTGCCCTTTCAATGCTGGTTTTTCATTCGTTTATTAAGTCTGTGGCTTTTCGTATCCAATCAAAAACTTATTTCATCTTGCGTGCAAATCTAAGTAGAAGTAATATTTTGTTCATATTCTTCGAATTCAGGTCATGGAATTTGAATTATAAAAGAGGTATTGTAGTTGCATCATTTTAATGATTTAGTGCTTAATTTGCTTTTTTCGTTTTATTCGTATAATTGTAATACTATTTACTGTATCCCCTAGATTTACACTACTCATGTGGCGTGTAAGAATGTTATACTAATTGAAACTGACTAATACTTTAGTAAACTGATCTTGCCTAAAATAATTAATGACTCTTAGCATAGGTTTCAATTTTACCCGCATTATTTAAAGTTTGATGTCACTTTAGAATTGGCTTGAATTTGAGAAATGTTGATTAATAGCCTTCTAATCGAGGGATTATTGTACTCTTTGATACTTTGAGGTTCGACTTGATGTGAGACGAAAAGAGAGTTTGAAGGATAACAGTGGTATAACAGTGCGCGTAAAAGTGACGAAAAACAAAGTTGCTCCGCCCTTTCGCACTGTTGAACTTGATATTTTGTTTGGAGAAGGAATTGATAATATATCATCTATGTTGGATGCAGCTGAGTCG
The DNA here is from genome assembly GCA_032358265.1 of Vaucheria bursata. Lineage (NCBI taxonomy): Eukaryota > Xanthophyceae > Vaucheriales > Vaucheriaceae > Vaucheria > Vaucheria bursata. The sequence continues at coordinate 10,568 of JAULBW010002081.1, read as the reverse complement.
TTTGATATTGTGCAGCGTAAGGTAAAAATATGCATGCATATATACATGAGCATACATCATACAATTGACTTAAAATATCTAGAAATAAACGATAGATCCACTAAATTTTCTGAATTTTTGCATCTCTTCAGATATATATGTTACAATGTATACTAAGTCGTGATATAGTTTATATCTTTATATATTCTTAACGAGTCGCATTTGCTCCATAGTTCCATTTTACAGCTTAAAATCATACATAAAATTTAACAAAATCTTTTCATTCATCCGAGTAAAATGACATTATCAGCATTTCTGCTGTTCGTTAAGGTGTCGTATCTATATTTGTGGATATTCTTATAGGGATCTTGGTATAGATATGATGGAAAGAATATTGCACAAGGGCGGCTCAATGCTGTGCATTACATGAAACAAAACATTGAGGTAATAATTTATTGTATTATTTCACTGAACTAGTGAAAAATTTTATTTTCGCTTCTTCCATTTTCATAGGTTTTTTTCGTCTATTTTGCTTTTCGAAGGGTATATATATTTACCTTTTTCCTAAATGGATCGTAAGCCATCCTATTTTAATGCCCAATTAATATGAGCTTATAATACAGTGAAACCTCTCAAGTTAGATACCTGGTATCTCCAGATACCTTAATAAGATGGACAGCTGACAAGTCAATAACTTTTCTTTTTAAATTGATTTTATTTCTTGTATATCTGGACCCCTCTTTAAGTTTGGCATTTGAACATTAGAGATGAAGTGTTCGACTTTAAAGGTTTCGCTGTATTTATCGGGACTTTTGAGTAGCGTTCAAGCAATCATAATCCTAGTATGCACCTAGGATTAAGATCCCGAATTAACCTAAGATTTCCTTAATTTTACTGAGTAGACCGATACAACCATTCGAAAGCAAACAGTTCGTGAGTTATTCAAGTAAAATTAACTTTTTGCTTTATATAATTTAAGTGTTTTGCTTGGAAATTTCTCTATAATGAAGCAAGATACGACATTTATTTAGATTTAGTTGAGTCCATTGTTTTCAAAGTCTAGTTAAATAGCATTGTAATAGCCTGCATAATTTTTAAGCTTGTTAACCAGTCTTATTTTTTTCAATTATAATTACTATGTGATTTTTCTTTAGAACTGAGAATGATCACGTTGACATTACGGTAGAGAATATTTATTGTACAGTACAAACACTTCGAATATAACATACTCGCTTTTTTGCAAATTTTCGCTTATAATAAGCAAAAAATTCATATTTTCCCAAGTTTAGTCTCAGATTTTTGGGTATAATGAATTAATTCGTTACACCTGATAGTTTTTTGTGTCCGAAGTTTAGTATAATTCCAAAGTATCCTTTTACTTGTGGAAATTTTCAACTTGTCATTGCGTTGCTGTAAGCAGATCCGCGAAAAAATCGAGTCAAGCGTTCGAACTGCAATGAAAACATTACCTGTAAAGCACGCAGAAAGCTCTGATGAAGAGGAAAGTGAAAATCTGGATGAATACAAGAGCTTGAAATCGACCGATGGGACGGATGAGGTCAAACAGTTCTTACTAAAAGTCAAAGCATGAAACGTTTTAAATGTATTTTATCTTTTTATTGCATTGTTGAAAGGGCAACTAGACACATTAGCAATTATTCTGCTCTTTACTGTCAAAAGATTAAAATGCAGAATTTTGAAATTTTTTTTGGAGGGGGGACAAGATTATTAGTAATGTCTAATCTAAAATACCCACTCATGAATCGAATTTTATGGTTGTGGGATGAGAAATGAATAAATTTTGGGAATCAACTTCTAGCCTCGAATTTGATATTTCATTGAACAAAAAAGGACAACAGGAAATATAAAAATGGACGAATTCAATGCTAAATTTGGCCTTATTTCAGAAAGATTATTTTTTGTCAATTATTTATTCGAAAAAATATGCCTCTACTCTTTAACAAAGATCATTTACCAGAGCCCTTGAGTGAAAGCTAATGGAAGGTGACAATTTTAGGGTCTTGAAATGGCCTTAATGCCTTATATTCCTGGTCAAATACTCAAGTGGGAATGAAAAAAGTACATTGGATGACTTAAGGCGTTTTCGAGCGACTTCGAGATTTTATACCACATGTAGCTGCCTCCCCTCCTGTTCAAAATAGCAGTTGTGAGGCGATAGGATTAATGAAATGCAAAAAATTTATTTTTTATGAAAGGAAACAATACCTATTTATCGGTAGTGGATAAGCAAATATCTAAAAATTTTAGATACCACTCTCTTCACTAATTACCAATACAGCTGAGGATAGTAAGTGATATAGCTCCGAAGTGTCAATCAGTAAATATTGTAATGATATCAACTTTGACTTGTCCACAAGCACTGAGACACAATCATGTTACTCACTTAGAGTCAATAATTTAACACTGAAAAAGTTTCTTATAATTGTGGATGCAGATGTATTGGAGTAGTGCATAAACATTTGACATGTTTGTAATGATTCAGATTAAACATGATAATAAATTTATTTGGATGGTCATATGCATTTTTTTTTCTTTTTGAATTTTTTATGCTACCCATATTATAGGCTCTGTTCTTCCCCACTATTAATGTCCAATACCCACTTTTCTAAGGAAGGTGAAAATTTTTCTCATGCATCTGTATGTAACAATACATTTGAGTGACTATGGCATTCAAATGACATTGATGTCCTATAGACCATGTCAAAGCCATTGATGTTTTAATTTTTCATTTAAAAAAAGCTTTATTACATAAATCTGGAAAACCTTGCAATTTGCTTTAAACAACTCATTTTAGATACAGTGGAATTCTAATCATACACGTGGCATGTGAACTGTCTCAAAGTCCACATTTTTCCAATAAAAAGAGGACAGTATTGTATACTTAATGCTCAGCACTTAGAGATTTTTGTAGTTAATGAGGATTCTTAGCAATTTCTTATAGCACATTAAATATTTTTTCCATCTATAAATTACAAAATTCTGATTATATTTGCAGAAGATAGTAGTAGAGTTGGGGTTAACTTACAGTGTAAAAAAGAAATTTTGACGTACATGTTTGTTCTAGCAACATTGCTCAATGATGTACATCTTGCAATTACTAGCCTTTTGATAACATTGTATTGTTGACCCTTTTAAAAAACAATATACTGTTAGGAATCAACTTGCTAACGGTTACATTTGTGTTAAAGCTGGGAATTCTGTTTTATGGTGTCATTGTTTTGCATATTGAAATTCTGAGTTTATGGCAAGTCATTGCTGGATTTTGATGATGGGCTAAGTTTAGGATTTTTGTGTTGCTGTGAAGTATGTTTCACTTCCAGCAACACAATTTATGTTTGTGTAAATATACTCTCTTTGCTTAAGTTTTGAGTTTTGTTTGATACACATTCATAACGTATATACAATGATTAGTGAAAAAACTTTTTGCTACCAAATTCTTTCCTAATTTAGATGCAGCAGTTATTATGATTTCCATCATGGTACCAAATAGAATACCAGTATTAAATTGCTAGCTTAAGATAAACAATTTTATCTTCTTTTTAATGTTTGTCTAAAATTTGAAGAGTTCCTCATAGTGTACAGTATATTGAGTTGAAGGGCATTATTTGATACTGCAATTACTTCCTGATTCCAGCTAATGATTCTCCTTGTGAGTTTTCTTGCTTGGAAAATTATGTCATTCCTTGATCCAATAGGTGTCATCTCAAACCGTCAATTATGAATACTTGTAAAACCATGAGGTTATTGACAAATTTTTACTCTTGCAAGATATCATGTTAGTAAAAGTCAAATTTAGTACTACTGATATACAATTACAGTTACCATAAAACTCCTATCATGGACATGAAATTTCATCCAAGTAGTGACATCTTCAGAATTGATTCCAGCTATGAAATGTACAAGACACTGAATTCAAAACAAAATATACCTCTATTAAAAAAATGAATTTAACATGTTAGCACATAGCCAAAAATATTTTGTTGGTCTACAAGTTTATCTTTTTGCATTAGATTCAAGTGCTGCTTAAATTTGATAACTATGCTATGGTTGTTTCAATTTAAAACTGAGTTAAACATTTTTCAAATAAATAAATTCAACTGAAATGAATAATCAAAGCAAATTTAAAAAATGGGATTTTGAGTTGGGTTTTTAACAGTTTTAACTTATATATTGTACATTAAATATGCCCATAAAGGCATCACACAAATGATGGAGCATCACACAAATGATAAAGTAAAGTAAGTGAATGGGATTATTTTGGTGCTAGTAAATAACACCAAAAAAACCAATTGAAACATATTACATGATTTATAGACAAATACATAATTTAAATTGAATCCAATTTTCTTAAGTTTTATGGTTACTCCAAGCACTTTCTACAGTTTTTTAGTAGTTGAATTATATTTTCATGTATATTAATACATTAAAACTTAACTGATATTTATAATGTTGGTTTGAGAAATTAAATAATTATTTTGTTGTCTTAGCTCAAAAACAGGGCCTATTACTTTCAACAGTAGGAGAGTTTTATTTTACTTGCTAGTCAAACACTTAGACCTATCAATAAATGTACTTTTAATCCAGAGTTTGTTTCAACATATTACCCACACTAGTAAAAGAAAGTCTGCAATTTCAAACAAAAAACAGATTGAATTTAGGTTCAAGATTAATTCTTAGGAATTAACTCCCTTAGGGATTAATTCTATTTTGATAGCTGCAGTCAGTTTTCATTAATGACATTCCAAGTAAATTGGCTGCACAGATGCCAGTAGGGTTATATATTCTGTTGTGTTGATAGAGTTAGCTCACTTCTACCAACACAATTAGTGCATGATAAATATATACATTTCTGTTGCAGTTTCTTGTGCTTTGTTGTATTTCATGTTTCTAACATTGATAAAATAATGCATTAAAATGTTTTTAAAAACTATTTATCGGAGTGCAAGTGTTAAGATTTGCAAAGAAAAGGATGAGCCAGAAAGAAAATGAACAGGAAAATGGAGATAAATTAACAGCAATAGCAAAAGAGAAACAGAAGAAAAGAAAGGAAAACAAGTATGTTAACTTATGTGTGTGTGTCTTTTCATTAATGAATGAAAACATAAACATGAAACATAATTAAACTATTTATGACTAGATTGAACTTGACAACTACATGCATTTCCATTGGTTTATTTGTAGAGCATTATAGAAAAATATGAAATAGAAAATATATTGTAGAATGTAGAACATGTAGATCTAAAGAATAATTGCAGTCCTCACAGTAAGATGACTAATGGAATAATTGATTAATTATTTAAAGAAAAATGATAGAACATATGCATTCAAAGTATATTACAGATGTCATGGTTCTATTTAGCTATAGTATTTAGAATAAAAAATGATCTCACAATAGTTTCTTATTAATAATGTGAAGAATGTACTAAAAAATGGTTAAACTAAATGTTATAAATTTAATTGAGAACAACTTAATTTGCTATCAATTTTATACAAAAACAAACTGCAACTCTCCAAATCAAGATTGAATAACTGTGGTGAGTCAAGATAATGGTTCATGCTAGTTAATATTTGACCATATAAACTTAAACTACCCATACAATTAACAATTTGTTCTTTTCTGTTGCTAAAAACTGGCTGCAAAAATTTGATTTGGTTCTTAGGATACCTCTTATACCAGCTCCTTGTGATTACTTTCCATTGCCCTTTCCTTGGATCTCTCACTTCCACTCTCAAGCTGGATACCTGGACCATGAAAAGCAGCATTTATTGAGCAGGGCAATCTGCTTAACCCCATTTAAACTTCTTTTGTCCTTCAATTAATAAAACAGTCAAGAAAATGTCTCTTCATTGAATTTACATAGCAGACACTTTATAAGTAATAATACTCATAGTATTAAATAATTTTTATAATACAAACACTTTTACCACTAATTATATAAATCTAGTATTGTATACATAAAGCAGAGCTTTCTAAAATGAAACATATGCATGTGTGCACACATGAGTGCATGCACTAACTCATGAAAAATTTAAATTAATATCAGGTTAAAAAGATATTGGTAGTACACCGGTATACACACACATGAAACATATCTTTTGACTAATAGTTTATTTGTAACTGACAGTTTTTGAATATAAAACTACAATCAGCTATTCCAGAAAGTTCAGGGACCTTAGTACTGCTATGTGCTTGAAGTCTAACTTCAACAGTATCAAATGGGCAACATAAGCAGCAAAATTGTATATACATGTGATTAGTAAATTGCCAAGTTTGAGAATGTATTAAAAATGGAAGTGCTAGGAACTTATTTGTTTACAGCAATTAGTTCTTAAGAGAACTACTCTCTTAAGGGCTATGCAGTTATTTAGCTGCATCACTTTGTACAATACCAGTTAGCATTTATTTTTCCAACAGCAAATGGCCAAACAAATCCATTTGGTACTGTTTTTACGTCACAATTGGAATTCCAAGAAATTTATTTTTTGACTCTTCAGATGGATTGGCATTGAGATTTTGTTTGTGTTGCTGAGTGTGTTTCTTATTCACTCTTGGCAGTGCAAATTATATCTGCATAATATTACTATCCTTCTGCAATCTTTGTATCTTTCTCATTGCTAACTTGTCCTGCGCATTCATAGCAGGAAGTAAAGTACACATCTACTTTTATTGCATATAAAATTTTGTAGTTGAAATTTGTCGTATCCAGTTTGAGAAATTTGTCTGAGGTTTTTTAATGATGGCAGCAACTTAATATTTTCAACAGTTATAGAGCTATTGTTTACTACTCACTAGCAGTTAGAAATGCCTGGCATCAAGCATTTGTTAAAGGTATTCACACGACTAAGAAAAATTTCTAAATTTTAAGCACTCGGTCAAAAGTAAATATGCATCCGTATTTCTTCTTTTTATGTTGAAATATCATATTATCAACACTGGGATCATTGAAATGGTAAAAGTTGCTATTGCTTGCACCTGAGTTATTTCAACCTTCTGTAAGTTATTCTAAGTTTCAGCAAAAATGCACTCATGTAAGCTGAAAAGCCAGTAGAGCCTGTGTTTGAGCATCTTTACTTTCAAATTAAAAAAAATTTAATGCTTAGTAGACCGCAATGAAACATTAGCTGATAGCTCTATTTTCTCTGAATATAGTCAAAATAGAGTGAAAAATTAAATTTACTGAGTTTTGCAAGACTCTTCAGCAGAAATCAAATCGAAACAACTTAATGTCAAAGTTAACTGGCCCATATCATAATAAGTGACGTTACACATATTTTTCATACCTCTCATGCAACGGGAAACTTTTAGACACAGTCAAATTTAGAATTCTCTTGCATGATAATACATTACTTTACATTTATCAGCATTGGCTAAAAAGTAACAAAAAACTCTTGCAGCAGTAAAGTAATATTTACACTCAATCACTTGGAAAACCTCAGCTGCAGTACCAGACAACGCGCTGCTGAGTGCACCTCTGCCACTCTTGCAATCTCCTCTCATTGTAAAATTACTGCTGCATGATGAGCACTGATGAAATGTAGTTGCAACAGTGTGCTTAAATCATTGCCGGTCGTGCACAGTAATTACGTAAAAAACCATCCGCTCCATCGAGATTACCAATCCAAGTCATCATGAAGTTGTACAATATTAAATTTTTCCGCAAGATACCATGATGCACCATAAAATATAAAAAATGTGTATCATATTACGAAATGTGGATAAAAGCCGTTCAGGATCATTTAAATTTATAAATTTTGATTTCAATATATTATATGCGCTCCAATTCGGCTTTTACTAGATTTGATACTACGTCAATGATTTCAGCAACCCTTACCTAGAAAAAATGCACAAAATTACAACTTGCACTGTTTAATAACAGATGGAGTTTGAAACATGAAAAGAACATGACTCACGATAATAGAGCGGGCTGTCAAGCTCTGTGATATTCATCACTGTTGAAAGAGAGAATTTAATACCAATATGAACTCACAAACTGCTTGTTCCTCATCAATTTCAGTATAGTAAGCAGTTTTGACGATGCTATTTCTACCTAGCAAAAAGGTTTAGAGTGTACTGCTATTACATCTTGTCAAACTACAACTTGGAATATCAGTACAAATGAACAAACATATGAAAGAAAGTGTTCAGTTAGTGGAATAGTAGTTCTTAATGGTTGCACATACATTAGCCAACAAATAGGTTCTGTTTTGCATGGCAGCAATCACAATGCAACGCAAGGACATGGCATTTTCAACTACTGTCAAGGTAAAAATATGTCAACTATCAGAACCTATACCCAATCGATACTGAGAAATCAAACCAGCATGAAAAATCAGGCATGCAAGAAATATCTATTGTCTCTTTTTTGATACATTGCTAAATATAGGTAAATACTATGATCAGATAGTGACATGGAATTCAGGTTTGAGATTTTTGATGTGAAGTCATTCTTCTCTTGGCAGCTAGCCTCTTGATTGGCACATGGGATGACAAACGTTTTTGATGGTTTTCATACACTGGGATCCTTCGTTTAGAAGTACTGTACTCAGCTTTGTAAGAGCTGGTCTGCCATTGATATCATTCGATGCAAGATTAATTGTGATATTAAGCACTCGTATAGTAATGGACCATGCTTACTTAGAGAATGATCGTCATAGTGAAGATTAGAGTCTATTAGTACTAGCCAGTAATATCAACATTATTGGACAAAGATGGCTAGCAAAATTTTTGATCAGTGGAATAATAATTTTTAGCGGTCCAATATACTGCGGTGAACATAAAACGTGATGACGCTACTGAAGATGTTACTGATTTGTTAAAATCTCAACGTTACTGTTACTGGAGGTGTTACTGGTTTATTATAATCTGGACGTTACTGTTACTGGAGGTGTTGCTGGATAGCACCTTGGGTAAACATTGCACAGTGGCAAGTTTACTTCTAGAAGAGATGTAACTTTGAAATAAAGAGTTTGTAGGGACAATCAAATTAATTTGTCATGTGCAAAATCCAATATATATACATATATATATATAAGTAACTAATGGATTCTTCTGTGTGAAGATATGACCCCATGATATCATAACGCTAAATCATAACAAATTGTTGTCAAATAGCATTAACACTGGTGCAATGATTTTTTAAATTAGTATTTTAGTTCTAAGGAAATCTTTGCATATCTCTCAAAATTTCCATTTCTGCATCAAAAGTGTAGTATTATGGCTCTAATCGAGCCCCTTCGGAGGACATTTTTTCCAGAATCTGTGCCTTTCCAGCATTGAAAGCCTCAACTTGTGCAGTAGTTTCAGCCTTATCAAGAATTTTCTCTATGTAGGCATACGCACTTGACCATCGTTGAAGGGTAAAGTGTACACGAACTAACTCTTGCAATATCTGTAAGGAAATACTTACAAATAAGTGAAACCATCGTAAATTTCAGAGCTACAGTAAACATCGGAAACAACAAATCTGCCAGGACTATCGAATAAATTCATATGTCCAAAATACGTTATGTCCGAATATCTGAACTTGAATGCATATGACTTTTTAGTTCATTCAATATTGGTGAAAATTCATTAAAAGTGAAATCAACTCGGCATTGGTCGGGGCAAGTCTTATTAAAAATATCTTAAATGCAGCACAATGTTCTTTTTTTTAATCAAGCTTATCGAAATCATTTTGCATCTAAGCCGATTCAAAGCGACACTTGCCTAATTCTAAATGAAATATTAATGCAGAAAAAAAAGGCGAGTTATCAGTAAACATTAGTAAACGTTAAGATTGTCTTATGGCATTTGAAAAAATGCGTCAAACCTGTCTAAAAATGGCGCAGAAAATACTCTAGACATTCGACTTTATTACCTTTACTGCAGAAATTTTCAACGATTAAAGAACATGTTCTAGAACGAATTCAGCTAAATAGTTGCTCGTCATTTGAACTTACTTGATATTCTTTTTCCGTATCTCCCAAGTTATTGAGTAGCTGTATGCATAATTTATACTGGGATGCGGCAGTCGACAAAAATCTTTGAACATAGGCCGGTCATCTATAACCGATGTAGCTCTTTTTTGCTTAATTGCAGCTAAATTAACTATTAGAAAAACAAATAAAATCATATCATAAGGCATTTACATTTGGTCAAAGCAAGAAACTACAAATTGAACTTGGCAGCGTATGACATCAAAATATGTAAGCAGCAACTCAATTTCTAGTAAGTACCCATAGTTTAAATGTATCTAATAATATAATTCTAAGAATTTATGTAGTTGCCACTCTTTACTATTGGTTAGTCTTGGAATTAGTTACAAATTCAAGATAGGGGCGCAAAAACTATTCGTCCTGTCTAGTGGTCAATATATGGTGGCCCCGATTTCTGTCTCGGTAACTGGCCCCATTTGAAAATTGTACCTTCGAACTATTTTACATCTTAAATATTCTAATCGCCTTTCCTACTATCTAACATACCCACGAGTACATATAGGACTACTCTTTCTTGTGGCATTCAATACAAATTAACCTTTAAAAAATTATTCAGATTTTGATTAAAAAAAACACACACCAAACGAGTATAC
>JAULBW010002070.1:0-25680 GCA_032358265.1 Vaucheria bursata | reverse complement strand
GACTTCATCTTCTTGACTGAGCTGCACCGTTCACATAATGGAATACACTAGTATATCATGTCATTATACTTTTCTTCTTCTTTCCAAACAATCAATAATTGATATATTTAATATTTGACTTATATGTATTCTTATTGAAAAAACCAAGGTTGCTGCTATAATATAATATACATTTTTTTCCTATTATGGGACTTTTGAATACATTAGGTTTACTGATTTTTTTAATGGAAAAAGCCATAAGAAAATAGACTTTAGTGAGCTAATTGAAAATATTTACTTTTATAGTGGCTGTATAAACCATGTAGCAATAATTGCTGCATTTAAGAACAATGATGCCATCATTATTACAGAAGTATTTTCATCATTAACATTATTGGCAATGAAATTGCTTTGCTTTAACCATTTTAAACTTTGCTTAAATTTAAAATGCCTCATGAAGTGACACTTCATTACACTAGAAGCCTTTTAACTGCTTTTCCTTTATGTGCATACTTCTCTGCACGCATGAGATTTCATAATAGCCATCTATATATTATGCGTATAATAGCATATTTCCCATGTTTTATTTGTATAACTTTGTGGTTCAAATATGAATGCAGGTAATGATTTTTTACATACAAATGGCGATTAAAGTTGAAATTTTTAGCCAAGTAGAATAGTCTATGATGCCTTTAGAGTACAGATTAGTTGCTTTGGAACAGTCAAAATGAATTTATGCTATATTCTTAAATTCTTAATATTATCCATGGGTCCAACTTAAAAACAAATTGCAACTATGGTAATCAAACATAAAATGTCTTTCAAGGATAAAGTTGAACTTGTAGTTAAACTGAAAAATGCTATTGAACTGAGAAATGAGGCAGAGGAAAAGAATTTGGTCCCTCTAGACATTTTCAAACCATTTTTACATCTGGACAAATGTTGGTAAGAAAACTGTTTCAATATTAATCAAGAGACTAGGAGTCTGTTGCAACATACTTATTCTAGGCTACAATTTGATACATCTGTAGCAAGAAAGCAGTCTAGTATTCATGAATATTTTACTTATGCAGTTGAAAATGATTAAATTTGAGTTTATTGCACACAATAACTGCACATTAAACAATTTATACATGAATTCTGTTATGTGCATGTCTCTTCATACGAATAGCAAACACTTGCAATGGTTGGTACAAAGTAAGAAGGGTTCCACTGCATAAGCAATAGTAATGCATGTAGGGTTTTATTAACCCTTTTTTCTTTGCTACATATATTTACAAACTAATTTTGTAGTAGAAAATCTCATTTGGATATTCTTAAGTTTACGATGACCAAATTAAGCTTCCCTCATGCTCAACAAAATTTGTCTAACACTTTCTAAGAAACACATTTGAGGCCTTGTATTACTTGAGTACAACTTTGTGCTTAAGCTAGTGCTGTTGTATATGTGATGAACATGAATGAAGGAGGACTGGATTAAGAGCGAAAAATATTATAAATTGGCATATAAATTTTTTACAAGCATATTTATTGAATTTAAAATCCACCATGCAGACCAAATACCCGAAAAAGTTTAGGTACACAGCTATATCATTTTAGAGCACATGATTTGAAGAAATATTTAATGATTACAGTAGATTAGCAGTAAGTGAATTTTACTTGTGATAAAAAAATCTAAATTCACACAAATAATGAAAAAAACTGCAGTATGCTTTCACTGACAACCTCAGTGTACATTTTATGCACTGTGCCAAACCTACTATAGAACTTGTTTGAAATCTGCATACATCATTTGGAATTTTGTCATTATATCTTTTTCGAGCAGGTCAAATATAGCTGCCATCCTCTCCTTGTACAACTCAGGCCAACGAGTCTAAAATAAAGAAAAGATATATCTCATTCAGTGATGTATTTTTAGTTCTAGCCTAAAGATGATAAATCATTAGTAACATAAAATATTAAGAAAACATGCCGAAATTTAGTCAAAAAGAGCTTTTCAATTTGGTATTGCAAAAAACTAGCAACATTTATGTATACATTGGTACTAACATTACAAGAACATATCAAATATATTATATCAAGACAGCTTAGAGATGTTCCAAGAGATGAATACAAAAACTATTGAAATTTCCTCTTTTGAAAGGAGCAGACAGTATGACTTTTGATGCTATCATTAGATATTTCATGTCCAATTACAAATCTTTATTTACTCAACCATCGCCAAATTCACAATAAAAATTTGACCAAAAGTTATGTCGCTTTCCCAAAGTTTGGTTCTTGAATATTACGAAAAACTTACTTTTCCAAATTGAAGCTCAGGAGGAGTTTCAAAACGACCTTTTTCTGCATCATTGGCAGTAACATCAATTAGTTTATAACTGCCCTTGTAGATTTTCGGAGGTTGCTCTGGGTTGGGCTGATCTCGATTCAAACCCAGACTCTCGTCGACCTACAAACATACATTGAATGTAAAACAATTTAGAGCAATAGAACTATAAAATGAGTTATCTATGACTAGGTTCATATAGAGGATTAAGTACATTAAAAAAATATTAGAACACAAGGTGCAGAATAACCTCAACAAGTATAAAGTTTTTTTATTTTGAACCAAAAGGGATGATAATGAAATGGCATTCCAATTAGCTCGCCATGTTTCATTGTAACAGATCGCTACATTACAGAAAACGTCATTTAGAACTTCATAAATTATAAAAATTAGTTTTTCTTAAAAACAGTGCCATTAGATTAAAATTTTAACAAGTCAAAAATCAAAATATCACTTAAATAGCAAACTTATTGGCAGGTCGTCCTTTTCTTTTAAAAAAGTGTAACAATATATTTGGGCCATTGGTAGTGCGATATAGATTGCTATCTATATTGAGATGAACATAATTTGATACGGTAAATTTATAATGCATACATTTACCTGAATTCTCCATTTCAACGTAATATTGAAATCAAATAGGGTCCTTTTTCGGCCCCGAACGACAACTACACTAGCATCACCATCTATTTTATCAACCTTATATATAATAGCTGTAATTTGAGCCAGTTTAGCACCAACTGCACCTACGGAATCCACACTTTTCCCCATACCTAATGCTGAAGACATTTCTCTGTACATCGAATAATTGAATGTTTTATTCATTTTGAAAGAATATTCATTTTAATTTCATGAAATCAAAAGTAGGTGAAAAATAAAATTGTCCTTGTACGATCTATTTGGCTCATTGTTAGGCACAATAGCTGCTAGTATTATTATTGTGTGTTGATGTATTTTATGTTTCATTTTTTAACCGCTTCAACATATTAGAAGGTGTACAATATGGTCGTTTATGGATGTAAGATACCTTAAAAGAGCTCCAGGATCTTGTCCAAAATCATGTCCAGTTTTAACGGCAACAGTCATGAGAAGTGTTTGAAGTCTGGATTTCACCCATTCTGTCTTATCTTTTTCTTCCCAAGTTCTGCATTAACAAAAAATAAACAGATACTGCATACAAATAAAAAAGTATTAGCAAAAATTCAAAGCTGACAAACAACTGTTCTTGACAGAACTATGACTTAGAAATAAAAAGTATTACTTTTGGTAATTATAGTTTATAGCATTACAAAAAGATAGGAAGTTTCACATCCCACTAGTACTATTGTTCGACTTATGCAGTCTTACAATTAACTATTTGAAGCAATTTATAAATTGCTAGAGTCCTTAGAGAACTCACTGTTTCCATGAAAGTATTTGAATTTTAAGTGCATTAGTTGAAACTGCCAATTACCGATAAATTTATCGGGTTAGTCGATATATCAAATCAGAGATATCAATATTTACCAGCAAACAAAGTGGCAGAATGGCAAAACTATCAACTAATAGCATATATCTTTTTGTGGGCCATAGATTTTTGAAATGTTAATTGTATTTGAATCAAAGAACAAAAAGCTATCCTAGTAGAATTAAAACTATCTAAAAAAACTGAATGAATATTTATATAGTTGTGATTTACAATTACCCGGCTGCATTCCACTCGCTTCCCACTAAAGTCCCCATATTGTTTACATCCTCTTGAGAGATGAAATTTGAAGCAGGAAGACAGTTTTCATTTGACACTGCTGCAGTTTTTGATTCTCTCAGTTTCTTCTGCTCGGTGTCTAATAATGCTTGTTCATCTTCATCAAGCTGCCGTCTGGCAGTTTACACATATGATATGAAATTAATACATATAAATGCGATATTCATATCTGGAAAAACAATTCCACCTTGTAATGCAACTGAATGAGATCATGCAAAAAAGTTAGAAATAGAAAATAGATGAAAATTTTCCTTTGAAATATTAACCGAACGTGCTATAACGTAGACATGAAAATCAGACCTAAATATAAATCACAAATTTAGTGTAAGTACAAAATACAACAAAACTGTTCATATAGCAATGCTGTACCTAAAATAGCAATAACCTTTTTTCTTTGTTTCATTGATAATTTTCAAGTCCTCCTCATCCAGGTGGTCATCATCAGTGTCTTTTGGTTTATCGATCGGTTTGGAAGCACTAGTGGATTTCATTGGAATTTCGGAACTTTTTGACGGCTCATTCTTAGTGACTAACTTATCTTTTTTCGAATTAAGCCATTCTTCCTTCGTTTGGGCTCCCATACCAACAGATACTCTATCTTCATTACTCTATACATTAAAAATGAATTCGCCAACAAGTTTAACACTCTCTTGTGCAATATATGTACAGTGCAGGTATCAAGGAATAGATTGTTATAACTATGTAGCAACAATGTGTTGATCCATTATAAAATTATGAATAACGTATTACAATTTAGTTTCATTTCAACATGCTAAATAAATAAAAAATTCCATTCAGAACTAAAATATGATGAATTAATCTACCAAGAAGGATAATGTACTTTTTAAGATTTTTCATTTATTTTGTATTTATTCAGTAACAACATTTTCAAATGAATAATAAGTAAATATTTGTTGAATTCTCTTGTTGCTATTGAAGTAAAAATTGATAAAAACATTTGATTGCCATAGCTAAGATGGCATCACTGAACTTATGCCAGTTGGTTGTCTTCGTTAGTCGAAGCAGTCATTCGGACTCTAAGAATTAGATTGTACAGCTGAATGATTCCTCTTTGACAAGCCATTAAAGGAACATTACTGCAGTGAAAAAAATCAAAATATTTTGTTGCCTGTTTCCAAGCTTTCTCATCTTCCAAAAACTGAGCTGCATCAGCTTCTTGCTTCCAAATACGCTCTTTCTCTCTATCATCGTATATGCCACCCCCCACTTTTGAAAAAATGCCTTTATAATATGCTTTATCCATCTGTTTAATTATTTAATCATAAAAAGTAATTGCTAATCTACATATAAATATGTACTTTGATAGTTGCAAATGTTTCAATTATGATTGCAGTCTACATATATATAAATTATAACGGATAAAATATTCAAGAATACATTATAGCTTTTTGCTTCATTGTCGAATGATCATTAAAATAGGAAAGGAACTGTGAAAATTTTAGGATATTAGGATGCAGTAATATTGGCTGGGGATATAAAGTCCTGTATATTTGGCATGTAAAGTAAACATGTAATGGCTTTCAATCACCTTGTTATGTTCAACAATCTTCTCTTTCACTGCTTTAAGCTCTTTACGTGCAGTCGCATTTTTAGGATCGACTTTCAAAACTTCAGAAAGATCAGCCTATTGTAATAAAAGAAATTATATAGCTCAAGAATTTGATTCTTAAACAAAAAACGTAGTAACCTTTGCCTCTTCCAACATTCCGAAAGCTGTTCTAGCAATTCCTCTCCTAAAAAGAGCTTTAACATTTCCGGGCTGCATCTCTAAAACAATATCGGCTGCCTAAATGCCTCAAGTAACAAAAAACGTGATTATGATAGATTAATATTTGAATGCCTCTAAGAGTTGAAAAATTTTAAGGTATAAATTTGTTTTAGAATGCCTGGATAAATTTAAAATAAATAAAATTTTGGCAACATTAAAACATTTTTTATACATCCAACAAAAAATGCTCTTATTTTTACTACCTTGATTGCTTCACTAGGTTGAGAGAGCTTTGTGCACGAAAGTGCAAGATTCAGGTTAAGCATGACTTTCAACCCATCGGCTTGCTGTTCGCCGGATATTTCATTCACAATCTGTGACACATTGTTAAGACAGGGGGGGGATTTCAAAGAAATAGAGTTTAATTTATGGCATTAAGCGCAATGGATGAATCGTAATTACCTTGATACCTCGTTGATACAGCCGTTTCGCCTCATCGAAATCATTCTTTTTTACAGCTTCGTTTCCCCTGTTTAGATTTATTCCAGTGAATTAAACGCGCATAAACCTTACATCTATAGCTCAAATATAAATCTTTCCTGTCTTTATAACTCAAAGCTTTCAATAATTTAGCGTCATTGCTAACCGCGCCGATTTCCGATGTCTCTTCAGTCGTACTCTCTTTTATTTGAGATCTGTCACTATTACTACTTCCTGACCTTTCTGAATCTGAACTTGAATCTGGCCTAAGAGACTTAGATGTCGCATTATCTTCACCCTCCATTATGCAAAATTTCGAATGTAATTTAAAATCGACAGCTAAAAAAATAAAATCTTAGCAAGATGTAAATGATTCTGGGTAAAGAAGTCATGCATCACTGAAATATATTTATTTGAAAAGGCATATTTTTTAGCATTGAATTGATGAATGGTCCGAATTTATTTAATTGAAAGGTTATTATTGCAGTTCTTGACGTTTTCACCAAATATTCTGAAATAGAAGACTTCGGCAGTGAAAAAATAATTTTCTTTTAAATCTTGAAATATTTATTTTGCAATTCATATTGTGAGTCAACTGCAAGTGTATTGATACATAACTTCCAATCCATTCTTTGAGCTATTATGTTGACGAGATTATGCTTACCATAGATGTTTATCATGGGGCGATGTAAACTATTTCATCACTCCAGCCTGCTATGAGATCACTACGGCCTAATATATTCCGCATTTATAATTCTCTCTTCGATGAAAAAGGCCACCATCTCATAGTCTGCCATAAACGGGCACTTTCATCTCAAAGAGAATCGAATGATTATGACGAGGCTCCCATATTTAGACGACATGGTTCTCAATCTGGTTTGAGAGAGGGCCCGGGACTTCAGCATTTTATTGAAAGGTCACGTAGTCCGATAAATATTGAAAAAAGTGACGCAGTGTTGATAAAGAATAAGGATGAAATGCTTCAAATTCTCGAATCTCAACTAAATGCTGCTAAGTTGACAAGTTATTCCAACCCAATTCTGATGGATTCACATAATAGGTTCCACAATTACTTGCGCATAAGTCTTACAGAACGTTGCAACTTGGTAAGTTTTGGTCGCCAATTTTGTTTAGAAGCACAGCTTGTTCATTTGATAATCTCAAATTTCCTTGACACATATTTGCATAACATAATACCAATTCACATTTCGAATTTATTGAAATTGGAAGGTTGCTTTATATTCTTTACAAGAAATGGATTATATAGCACGTTAAATTACTTGCCGTGAAAAATTTATTTAAGAACAAAATCCCCATCTCCAGTTGATACTTTTAGCTAATATTAAAGTATTTTTTAAATATTTGCTGGTAGTTTGTGTTAACACCTTAACTATTAATTTGAGTAGCAACATCTATTACAGATATTTCATGTTTACGATTGATATTTTGGGCAAATTGCAATGTGTAAACATTGAGATTTAAATGAAATTGAAAATTAGCTCTATATTAAGTGAATTCACTTGTTCTAGTACTTTTTTACAGTTTACGTATTACATATTTGCAACAATTACACCTAATAATACTTTTATTCTGTAAATGAAATTTTGAATTCAATTCTTTACAATGATACCCACTTCAATTGAAAAAAAGTACTCGTCAATGGTTACTTGCCATAACTTTATACTGTATTTTAAATTGAACAGGCTTTGTTAGTTAACATTGACATGATTATTTTTAAATTCCTCATTTTGTCTCATAGCGTTGTTCCTATTGCATGCCTGAAAATGGTGTTAAGCTTCAACCCAATGACGCGCTTCTAACAAGTGAAGAGGTTATTAAAGTGGCAAAGCTTTTTGTTGAAGCAGGTGTTAACAAGGTAAATTACCTACATAGCAGCCATAATATAATTAAATTCTCATTATGAATTTTTTAAAGATTTGCACAACCTAGTACTTATATGTATAATATAGTCTTATTCAATTTTACATGCAATATCTTTGAATGGCTGCAATTTCATAAAAGGTACATTTTTTTGGAAAGGATAAGATAGGCAATTTTAGCAAGTTATTAAGGAATCCTAGAAATTTAATTCGAATGCCAAAATTTTAAAGGTTTTTCTTAATTTGATAAATATATACAAATATAGCCTTACTTAAGTGCAACCTTTTGAAGTCATGATTGAATCATTCGAATATAGCTCTTATTATTTCATTAATGGTCTAATATTGTGTGTTCCTTTTGCTGCATTTTAAAAGCATATGTATATTTAAAATGTAACCCTCAGTGGGAGGTACCGTTTGAAAACAGTATATACTGGGAACAAGTATTATTAATAATCCAAAAAAGCAGCTGCACTTTATTATCTGATTTCATAAGTAACTGTGAAACTGATGATGCTTGCTTATCATCTTTTCTGCATGTCTTGTTAAGCAGTTGCCATTTATAGCATCTCTAGGCAGTACAACTTTCATTTTTTCACAAGTGCTTCTATTGACCTTTCGAATGCAAGGTTGATTCTGTAAAAAATAATGTAACTACGTTTTTACTTTTTTAGCACGTAGGCCTTATTCCTGCAGAATTATAACATAACATGCTAAGTCTTTAATTATACTAGGTTCGATTGACAGGAGGGGAACCGCTTTTGCGAAAAGATTTAGTTGAAATTGTTGGAAACATTAGAGATCTTGGAGTTAGGCACATAGGCATAACTACTAATGGAATTAATTTAAAGGGCACAGTGCAGGTATTTATTTTTTTTGTAATTAATCACTTACAATCTAATGCATGTTTCTTTACGTTTGAAAGCAAAATCTTTTCAGTCATTTTTGGTGTATTTGGAGTATGTTGACGACTTTAAGCAATTTATATTATCGCATAATTTGGAATCATTGATGTGGAATCGTGATTTCTGATTTGGTAGATTTATATTAGTGATATGAGCTAAGTTGATATTACTGAATTTTTTTGGATAAGTTTTATTGATCTTCATTTCTGATACAATTTTGTGTAAACGGCTTGTTACGTTTCTTCTTGTGACTTGTTAAAGTTTAGTTTGATTAAATTAAAATGATATATATATATATATATATATATATATATAAATCAAACTCTTTTATAGACTTTCGGAATTTTCTGAATCAAATTTTACCAGTGCACCAAGTTTTGTTGCTTTATGGAAATCTGTACAGTGTTGTAACTATTCAATATTATATCCATTTTGAAGTAGGACTTAGCAAAAGCTGGATTGACACATATCAATATTAGCCTCGACACGCTTATTGATGAAAGATTTTCAGCGATTACACGACGAAAAGGGCTTAGTCATGTACTCAACAGCATTGATGCTGCCTTAGAGGCTGGATTTGGTGGAAAGTTGAAGGTATCTTTTGATACCTTTTATGTGTACCTTAGAATGAACGCAATGGTTTATATATATTTTTGTTCAAAAAGATTATTAACATAAGCTACAGTTCTAGAAGTCAATTATTTTTCCTCTGATGATTTATTTGTTTTGATACAGCTTTTTTTCATGAATCCATAAAGGCATTATATTTTAGTTGCTATTTTTACAATTTTTAATGATTCTTTTAAGACTAAAAGCCCAATAATGTAGTTTTATTTAAGAAAACTTTAAATTTAAACTTGTATTTTTGTACTGTACTACTATTTAATTTGCAATTACATGCAGTCTGCATAATATGTGCAAAATATAAATATGTGGAATTTAAATTTATGAAGTGATTTTTTCTGTTTTTTCCGATTTTAATGCGCTGTAGATTAACTGTGTAGTTATGAAAGGCGTAAACGATGACGAGCTATCAAATTTTGTACAACTCAGTGAAATGCGAAAATTGAACATTCGATTTATTGAATGGATGCCATTTAATAGCAATGGTTGGGACCAACACAAGCTAATAAGGTGTAGATTTTATAACATACTAAAGAATTTTATGCCTTTTTTCTTTTTTTTACTGAATTGCTCATTTGGAAATATGGTTTTATTGTAGATATAGGAATATGTTGGGTATGATAAGAGAAAGCTTTCCTAGCCTCGAAAGAGAAACTGATGATTTTAATGATACAACAAAATGGTATCGTGTTCCAGGATTTGAGGGTAAAATTGGTTTTATAACAAGGTACAATATGGTTTTATCTTCATTTTTTAAACAGAACTGTGGGACTTGAACTGTAATTTTTAATTGAGAATAAATACGAGTTCTTTTGCAATTCAGCATGAGCGAACATTTTTGTGGAAGCTGTAATAGACTACGTGTATTGGCTGATGGGAGCCTTAAGGTGATTTTTTTCGTTTTGGTCACTTTATTTTTACTATGAGTCCATTGAAGATATCTTCCCGAAAATTAACAGTGCATCAGTGTCGCGCTGACATTAATCCATACCATACAAATAGAATGATTCTCTATCCAATAAAAGGAGAGTTTTTCTCGAAAAAATTATAACTTCTGGCATCATTATTGTGATTATAACAGGCATAGTTCAGTGTCAGAGCATGCATTTTAAAATTTGCCAGAGAAAAACAATTTTCGTTTTTTTAGTAATTCAATTGCAGAGATTCTGCATTGTCAATAATTTAAACATTTTGGTATTTTTCTCATCGCATTTTTTATAATTAATGATTAGAATGATTTAGTCTATACAATGTTACCTCTTGTGTTGTGTGCAATATCATTTTTGTTTTTTTCATAATTCTGTGCCAAATCAACATGGATGTAATGAATATGTAAATTACTTTAAATAATGTGCCTAGGTTTGTCTATTTGATGGAAACGAGACTCTCAGCTTACGTGATGCCATTAGGTATGGCTTTAATGATGATGAGCTTTCATTGTTAGTTCGTGCCGCTGTTATGAAAAAGAAGGATATTTTAGGCGGGCATGGAGATATGCTTGGTATAGCAAAAAGCAGTAATCGACCAATGATATTGATTGGCGGATAGATGCTTTAACTTTTTTCTTGGTACAGAATATTGGTTATTCTGATTTGTTAATACACATAGGATTATAATGACTGAGTTTTTTATACTGATATTGTTGATATCCTTTTTAAAATTGCACGAAGGTGGATAATTCTAAATTATTCTGGAATTTTAGGAAAATGAAGAGAAGAAACATCAACCTGTGGGCTTATTTCATCTATTCAGTATGCAAAATCTTTTTAAACTCTATCATAGTTATTGTTCTAATAATAAAAATGCTTTTTATCAATATATTCCAAAATTTCGAGTATCAAGAATAGTTTTTGGAAAAGCATGACAGGATAAACAGCGTATGCACACTTATAACGTAAAATATTGAAAAAGGTCAAAAATGGCAAAATGTCTCTATAGTATACATCAACACATGCCCTTATAAATTTTGCATTAGCATTAAAATTTTGGAGGGAGCAAAATTCTTAAGTCACCTATCATTGCTCAATAAACTGTAGCATGTACACGGACATAAGTTTATTATCCATGGTGTTGCTGTTCTGCAGTAGGCATAACCTGCCAGATATTACGTTCAGGCATTGGTTAGCACTCTTCAAAGAAAGGTAAAAGTTTGAGGCAGACACATCAATTTTTACTCTTAATTTATCTTTTGTACTCAATGGTGTTAGAAACATGAAATACAACAAAGCACAAGAAACTGTGACAGATATGTGCATGTTTATCATGCACTAACTGTGTTGACAGAAGTGAGCTAAATTCATCAACATAACAAAATATATAACCCTACTGGCATCTGTGCAGCCAATTTACTTGGAATGTTATAAATGAAAACTGACCACAGCTATAAAAATAGAATTAACCCTTAAGGGAGTTAATTCCTAAGAAATGGTTCTTTGCTTTTACCTTACCTGGTGACTGTGGTTCTGTTAGGAATTAACCGGTCAACGGTTAATCCTATAACTATGTTAGCTGCATCATTGTTTCTGTTCTCAGTTTAAGAATTGTGACTGCTGACATCATGTTCTCACTTTAGCCAATGGAATAGTGCCACAGTGCAATTACTACTGGTCCATCATATGGTTGAATAATTGTCTGTCTTGCATTGCTAGAGTTCACTTCTAGCAATGCAGTAATATATACTGTATGATTTATGTTTAAATGTCTGTTTGTATTACAGATTCCAACCCTTTATCAAATAAAATCAATGAATACAAGGTGAATATAAAAAAATTTAGGCAATAACTGGATATTGTTAGAAAACTACAGTGTAATGCAAAGTCGTCACAGGTTCATCATGCAATAATGATAGGTTTATTATTTGTTAAACTTTAGGGGAACTGTAAGCAAAAACTCAAGTAACTTTTAATATTTACTAAAATAGAAATCTACTTCAACCTCATTAGCATTTTTCCTGGCACAGTTATTTTTACTCTCCATTTTAAGATGTACAGTTAGCGATAGTCCGGTAATTACCACTTGATAATTTTGCCTTATCTTACCAAGTGATAGTGCCAACTTTGGTTGCTACTTATTGAAACTTTACTGCAGAAAACTATTTAAATACTCTGAAGGCTAGAAACAGGATTTTTTTATGTTTTTAAACTGTGTTGCTAGTTCATTGTTTCTTTCTGATTAACAAGCATAGATTTCTTTTTAGTGCTCAACTAGATATTACATAGTCAACAATCAAGACGACAGCAATATACTTAATGGCAATGTGCTAGGTCAGCTTACCAAGCAGATTTATCAATGGTGCTGAGAAGTTCCAACATTTTATGCGTACCTCATGCCAAGCTAATAAAAAACTAACGCCACAAATAGTACTGAACATTTAAAAAGATTCAGTTCTATTTATAAATTTCACCAGTAGATGTTGATGAAACTGCATGCTAGGAACAATTACATGTTTCAATCAAATTTTTATCTGAAGTACTAATTTCAAACTAAAGCTGATATTGTGAAGTAATCAAGTTGGTGCTAATGCAAAAGGAGCACTATAATATGGAAAAATTACAAAGAAAATGTAGAGGAAAGAGAACGACTGAAAAGTCAGTACTGTGGGAACTATACAAAGCGGAAATAAAATAAAACTTGCAAACAGGCAAAAATTATGAAAGATCAAATAGTATATAAATAACTAATGAGAATAATTGCAGGCTGAAAAAAGAAAAATCAGGAGTAACGATAATAAAGTTAGACAACCAAAGTAGTGGTTGAAATTCAAATTATACTGAGGATAAAAGTATAACTCTAACATGTACCAAATCTTTACTAAAGTCCACTGTAAGGTGTACCTTGTACTAGAAGATGAAGTTTTATTTTGTGCAAGAGTAAGGTTTTAGTCAGAAGTCCATTACTGTAATGTATTCAAGATATCTCCTGCACTGTCAGAAATTTTGCAAATAGATTTGTAAAAATAGGTTTGTAAAAATATATGTGAATTTCAATGGAACATAAGAGATATCTTGCTTGCAATCTCTAAAAGGAAACAAATCACTAGTGGTAATTTTTCTGGCAAATAAAATGTTCAAGGTATAGTTTTTATACACGTTTTAACATATCTAAGTTGAATAAAACCTAATAGACAAAAGCTGGCACTTCAATCAAAAGTTTAACGCTCATTGGAATAGTTTTGCTACACTTAAAATAGTTTACCTTGCTTTTGCAAAAAAAAATTTAACAACTTTCAAACTTTATACAAACTACAGCAGTTTTAATTGCAAGTAAAATCAACTGTTTATGTACTAAATACTTAAGTTAACATTAAATACTACCTTTCTTCTATCTTTCAATCATTACACTCAGAGAAAAAAATATGCAACAACATGTTAGAACCTCATGATAAGATGGATGAATTAAAAATGTAATAAGAAAGTATATCCAAGATGAAAACAGGAGGAGACACAAAATATATGTATTCCAATATCTTTGTAACTTGGCAACAAGAGTATACAAGGTACAGCCTGTGTGATTGGAAGTCTTGCTTCTGACCACTGATAGAACTTCAGCCACTTTTTAGATCTGTACCTTTTACATTGCTCTACACTATATGCTCTATGCTTCATATAGTTCTATCATGCTCTACAAATCAACCAATTGAAATTTGTGTTTCATTCTTACTTATGGTATTCCAAAAACCAACCAATGAGAATGCATCTAGTCATTGAGTCAAAGCTAGTCATAAACAATTCATTTATGTTTCACATGTTTTTGTTTATTAGGGAAAATGCACACGTTAGCATACACTTGCTACACTTTCTTCCTCTTGCTCCTTTGACTTCTTTCCTTTCTTCCACATCATAACAATTGCCTAACATGTTCTGCAATTGGTTATAGTCAATCAAAGTCAAACATTGTTAAGACTTGCAAGAGAAAAGTAGTTGAAAAAAGCAAGAGAGAGTAGATTAAGGAAAGTTGATAAAACAACAAAGATGAATTAATAGCAATGAAATGAAACAAAAGAATAGAAATGAAAGCAAGTATATTAACTTTATGTGTGTGTGTGTGTGTGTATTTTCACTAATGCAATTAAAACATTAACATCAAGTATAAATGAATTATTTATGATTAGCTTGAACTTGATGACTAAACTTATTTTCAATGGTTAATTTGTGGAGCATCATTAAGTAAGCACAAAACACAAACTCTCATTGGTTGACTTGTTGTTAGGACCTGACCAGCTATAGTCGCGCGTACTTAACCAATATATACTTCCTTTATATTGACAATTCCTGAGGAGTTGTATAGATTCTAGCGTATATGTATTATATTGTAGTCTGGCTAATGTCGACTGTACATGTCCGGCATTAGCCGTTAGTTTATATTGCATTTTGTTTCTGACATTCAGTGTCAGAAACACATATAATAAAGTACGTGTTTTCTTGTTTAATCTTATTTCTTGTCATTGGTTGGCATGCCTAACACTTGTGGAACATCACAAAATAGTTTAGAGCAGAACATATAATATCGATCATTTCAGAATATACAGATCTAAAGAATAGTTGTAGTCCTAACAAATATAAACAGTAACAACTGCTTAACATTGTTATACTACAGCAATCTTAACACAATGGAATTATAGTCATAGCTTCAGAGTATTTTTTAATGTCAGAATTTCAACAGTTACATTTGAATTTCTCATTCATAGTTATTATTCATTATCAACTATTTACTTGTAATTTGTTTTCTACCATAAACCTACATTTCCAAGAACTTACATGTTAACTCAAATTTAGCATTATTTAATGGCCTTTATCACTTCTTTACATATTCATTTCATGACAAAATTCTAGATTTCATAATGCACAAATATTGACAAAATTTAGTGGAGATATTGTATATGTTGGATCTGAACTTTCATCTTCAACATACTTCAACTTCAAGGTCTATTATGGTGTTTTTATATCATTTCCATTTGCTCCCTACTTTTATCCATTTCCATGGATTACCTTCTCTACAGCATCACGCTTTCTGGCATGTATAAGAACAATACCATTTTTTGCTGATTTATATAAGTTTGTCCTATTACTTCATTTTTTTTATCTTGCTTTGTATTTATCTTTGCTTGCATTTCTTGTCATGATCTTGGCATTGCAATACCATCTTTTTCCTTTTCTCTTTTTTTCACAGCATATAATATAGCTTTCTGCATGAATCTAAAGTCATTATAGCTTCTTTTTTTTAATTTTAAATGGTGTATAGTAGGAGTTGACTCCAACAAAAATTTGTCCCAATCAAACAAAGATGCAGGTAAGAAAAAAAAATTGAAAATAGCAGTAGTTGGACATAACATTTTCATGATTTTTGCACAGTATTTTTAGAAATTTTCAGCCTGGTCATTTTTGAAATAATTATTACTGTTACTGATGCATTTTATTACCAATGAGAATTTAAATTATATGAAAGATATCAAGACAGCTATTTCTCTGCTCATAATTTTGAAAAGTACAATGACATTTTAAAAGTTGATGCCCATGCCTGTACAGGGTATGTTGCATTACTGCAAAGACTTTTGAATCCAGAATTACTCCAAGCCAAAATAGTATTATAGTGTAAAAGTGAAAACATATCAAGATTAGCATCATCATTTGTGATAATAGTTCTCACAATGCTTGCTGTTGAGATCACATGATACTTGATGTTTGTCAGGGCTGATAGAAAAAAGTAAATTATTATTCCTGTTGATGCTTGCTGTTATGCATGTAAGCACAAATATGCCATTGCTGTTTACATTAGTTGCTCTTGCACTTTTCTGATTTACAATTTTTCTAGTGTCATTAAATCGAGTAAATAGCATCAGCTGGAACTGCTGATACCGCACACTGCATAATCCATTTTTCAAATTTATTCAACTTAAGGTGGGCTATTATATATTCTTCATTGTGAATTTTAGTTTTCATACGGTTTGGGTTTATTAGATTATGGACAGCATGTGTCACTTTTCTACTGACAGTAGTCGTAATTGTGATATAGTTGCTGTTGATGTGCAAGTTTTGAATATTCTTTAAAATTTTCCACAAGCACTGCATTTCGATTATATCTGATAACAATTTTTTTCCAAAAATATTTGATCGAATGGTAAACTAAGAAACATGACAAACATCAATGATTTGAGGAAATAAATTTTTTGAAGGAATTTTTTGAATCAATTTCGCTATAGATCTACGCATTTGCTTAATTTTAGAAAGAACCGAATTGTTATTTTGGTTCTCAAACCTTTAAAGGATCGATTCCGTTAAATTGTTCATTTGTCATATAGTATTACTTGTCATGTTCTGATAACTTCCTCATGCACATAGTGTTTTTCTACTATATAAACACCAAGAACTTATTTGGTTAAAAAGCATGATGATATTCACTAGAGCTATTCTTTTAATTTTTTCCGTTTTGCTTCCTGCGTACGAGGTTGCTGGATTTTTTACTACTGCACTCTCTTGTACTCATGCGCGCTCATTAAGTAGAAACATGTCTATGGAAGAGGCTTTCGCATCTGCAGTTTTAGAAAACCGCGAATTTCAGGTCTAGTTCATTTACTACATATTTTAAGAATCTCTGGTGAAGTTTATTGTGTTCTTTTTAGTTTTTAAATGTCACTAAATAAGGTGATTCGAATTTCTTGATAAAGCTAGTCACGTTTTTGAAGGTCTCAAAGTTTAGAGTTCTGCTTCTTCATTTTTCTAAAATATTATCCTTGGCTGTGCCTAAAGATGTCAACATTACATCGATATGATGGAAAACTTTCTCTTTTGAATTTTTAAGCTTGAAGAAATGGAAGATAAAGATTCAGCAGCGACCTCAATCATACTTAATGCCGATGGGTCCGTAACCCTAGGATCTACTGATGGTCCACTTCCTTTAAGCGCTTCGGGGAAATGGAGTTTGGTGCGTTTAATAATAGTATCAAGTTCAATAATTTTTTGTCTGACTAATACAAATTGTGTATTTCATTTAGTTTTCATTAACGCTAGCAAAAATTTTTATGCTAATTAATATTATTACTGCTAAACTTTCTACTCAACAACACTGAGAAAATGAAATTTAAAATAAAATTGATTTTTTGTAATATATTTATTCAAAATCATCATCGTTTTGATTTAACTGAACTTAGGTACTTTTGAAAGTCTGAAAAGCTGAAAAAAGTAATTCATATAATTAGCCCTTAGATACACAATAACAAACTTCGGAAAATAAATAGTATTTGTCGTACATACAACATTATGTACGCGTAATAAGGCATAGTTCATATCTTCATAATGTCTTCAAGAATCGTAGAGGTACCAATACATCAAAATTATGATATTGAAACTTTCTGTATTTTTCACATGCAGAATGAGAATGTGTTCAATATGGAAATAACACGTGAATTCGAATCAATCGAATCTTACGAAGTTTCTCGCAAATACGCTGGTGAAATTGAGGTGCAGTACATATTTTTATAAGTTCTATTCCATATGATTATGTGATGTACAACTTAAAATATTGGGGAAGTGATAGACTTTGGATGATTTTTTCCTTAATGTCATGTAGATTGCATTTAAATTAATCAAGCTTTCAGTATTAATTTTTAGGGATTTATAAACATATTTTTTGCGAATCAAGACCGGATGGTTGGTATTACTTTAGAGGGTATATTATTGGAATTATACGGTTACTGTAACAACTCAATTCATTCAATGCCCAAATCTTTTTCAATTTTGTACTTCAATAATGATAGGAAGTTATGACGGAAACCGATGTCGTGATTCTGGCTGGAGAAATGTTGATGAATGATTTTTCAGTTGGATTTTTCAAGATGATTTCTAATCCCGCAGACATAACTAGCGCATTGGAAAGTGCCGATGAACGAATCAAGATTCCCAAATTCAATTGAATTCATCAAGATGTTAAGCCTGATGATGTGGAATCATAAGACTACCGCATCTTTTACTGAAACTCGTTAAATACACATTTAAAATCCTACAAAAGCCTCCTATTACTCTTTTATTGTTTTCTGATAGATTTTATTTATATATAATGCATGCTTTCTTCATCAGGTTGTATTAATTTTCTGCTTATTTTGTTTATTGCACTGTTACTTCACTATTTCGGTAAAATCAATATCATTAGGTGCTGAGTTACAAAAAAAATAATTTTTAGGTATTTTGGACAAAAATAAATTAAAAATTTCATAACTTAACAAAAACGGAAATTGATAAAAAGTGCATGATTTTACATATGAGAGCAGCAAATACCTAGTCCGTAATCTAAAAGGAATTTATTAAATTTTGGCAAAACGTTAACCTCTCTGAAGACTTCATTTTTGTTTTCAGTCCTTTTTTCTGTGCTCTTCATATCACGCATATCCTGTAAATTGGAAACTGAAAATTTATGAAAACTATAAGTTTAGTGCTGACATATCATCTCATATTCCTGCAATTTTCATCGGAACTCCCCTCCAAATATTCAGTGAATAATCTAATGGAAAGGGTAAATATAATCTAAGGTGTCTAGTTTAAAAATTAAATTTACTCAACAGAGTATTACCTTACACGTGAAAATTAATGATTATGCCGTCTTTTCTGCTTGCGTTTCGACGATTCTCGTTCATCAAAATGCTGTCCGGAATACTCAGTAGAGGTATCAAATTGGTCAGATTCTTTACTATCAGCATCGTGGCACTCCATCTAATATAAAAGTACATTCGATTAATATCAAATATGTTGAAAAACATAAATAAATAAGACAGTTTTAGATATGCACAAATTTATACATTTTCACCTGTAAAGAAAATATACGAACATCAGGCAATGATCGTTTTTTCAGTGTGTCATCAAGACGTATAATGGCAGAGAGAATGCTCTCGGGAGCATTGGACGCCGGCGGCTTTAGCAAAGCTCTTTCAAGATACTTTAAATTCGACTGGACAAAAAAATTTCAGTATCTCAACATCTCAGAAATAAAGCCTACAATATCATTCTCATTTGTATGTTGACAATATAGTTTTGCAAGGTTTTTCGGATTGCTAACTTTCAACGAATATTCATAACGTTATCGAAAATTACTTGATTTATATTTTCTTAAAATAATTCAACATTGCTGTTGTACAAAATTGGCAACTTTATCCTATGATAATATAAAAGTAATAAAAGATTCGAAGAGTAAATTCTATGCGACCATAAATATATAGCCTTAATTCTAACAGTAATTAACTTTCACAATTGTAATGCCATGAAATGATCAATATATAAATCTATTATCGAATTAAGGTTCATCGTAGTAATTGATCTACATGATTACTAGAGCATTTTTACAACTGGATTTCATAACGAGCTGAAAATATGAGCTTAACTAACATATGGCTCATATACTTGAATAGTGCCTTATCATACCTTAAACATTTCAACGATAAATCTGATGTTGTAACTGTTTTGGCCAACATCTGAGTACGGATCCCATGGATTTTCAACACATAAAAGGTGAGGTCTGTTAGGATCGAACCAATTGTACTGCTCCTTCTTAAAAAAGAATCCTGAGCCTCGAACACTGAATCCAACACGGCTGTAACTGCATTTCCATCAACAATATTTTAAACAACTGTCGTACAGTAACTTATTAAAATAAACAAACAGGAAAATTACTAAATGAGGGAAAAGTTACTGGTGAAAACTTTAAATTACATATTTGCCGTAGGTATTTACATGTAAAAACTCCAGTGATACAAATAGCACAGCATTGAAATTATCGCAAACAACTTGAGACTTTTTGGAAGAAAAAGATGATAAAACTTACTTAAAATTATGTCCAAACATTCGAAAAAAGTGAACTAACAGTACTCCCAAATTTGATTGTCGTGGACAGCCATCTGCATCATCTCTCGCCCATTGTTCCTGGTAAACGAATAGTACTAGAACTTCAACGAAATACTTTCACTCTCGATGAGCATATGCCACAAAAAATAGTGTCAAAGAACATTTTTTGCAGCAAAACAATTAACACATATGTCGCATCAATCAGAAAATGAAAAAACTATTTCGCCAATATGAGTTCGGAAAAATTACCTGTATAGACCTAATGACCATAAGTTGAATGAGGAATGATCCAAGCCCACCATTATAAGTATCATTGAAATTGCGCTGAGCTACAAAATATTTTATTACCTAATGTATAGCAACAAAGTATCAGCTATAAAAACGGAAAACTAAAATTTATGTTACTTACC
Organism: Vaucheria bursata; assembly: GCA_032358265.1. NCBI lineage: Eukaryota > Xanthophyceae > Vaucheriales > Vaucheriaceae > Vaucheria > Vaucheria bursata. The sequence goes on along the minus strand of JAULBW010002070.1, from coordinate 4,780 downwards.
AAAATAAGTGGTCTCGCACATGGGTACCTATTTAGGAGCTTCATCATATTATCTCCTGCTTCTACGCTATTATTTTGATTAAAGCAAACATCACAGCTAATATTTCCGGCTCCGTACACAAATTTTATAATGGGAACTTTCGCATGTTGGATAATCTCGACATTGTGAACAGTTCCTTTTCGGCTTTCTGAATGAATTTTTACCGACATTGTCCCCATCGCATTTGCAGGAGCATCCGTGACAGTAACATCTAGATCACTGGTTGGGAGAAGAAGTTTCGTGAGATTGCTACCGAACACGTGCACTGACGGTTTTGGACCCAAGGTCTGATTAACAATACTTTTAGCGTACTCTAAAGTTTCTTGTACGTAACTAATCTCTTGACTTGTAGGAAGTATAATATCACAGAAGTCCATAATTTCATTGTGAAGAGTTTCATATGGACTTCCGCTGTGCCACGAACTCTCCCTAAACCAGGTTGGCAAAACATGGGCATTATCATCTTCTCCGTAATCAGAGCCATTGTCCTCATTGGCGTCGTGAAATGAGATAAATCCTGCGCCGAACGAAGTTTCGCTCATCTTAAATTCTTAAATTGATTTTTTTGAAGAATTTGGCGGCTTTCTGTAGAAGGAAAAACAGGAAATTTTGGCCTCTAAAAACTAATCAAATATTTTTGAAACAAAGAAATTTACTAATATAACGTTAAATCTAGTTATTCATTGCATTACTGCTAATTAATTAATGTGGAGTGGATGATTTAAAGTCCTACGGGCTATTCCATTCAATATTCCTTTCCGTGGAGATTCTGTTGATATCGATGTCCAAGAACTTGACGACGAGCAGACATCAAGAATTAGCTTGAATATGAGTCAAAGATACAGTCGCGTCGCTACTCGCGATGCTAAAAGGTCTCGGTAACCTGGAAAGCACCATTATTTCTATGCTTTATCTACCTCTAACAACTATTCATGTATCTCGATATAGCGTCCCAGAGAACTCTGAGGACGAGTATAAAATGAAACGCAAGGAACTCGCCGAGCGGATTTCCAACAAATTACATGCCGCATTTTGGGTAGTAACAACGTGTCTCCTATGCTATTACACTGACTTATTCCGTGTCCTAATTGAGGATAAAAGAGTAAATAGGTAATTCATATATGTTCAATATAGTTCAATTCATAGTGTTTACAGCAAAGAAGTCACATGCGTATACGATAGATTTGCTTCAAGATATTTTCTTCGTAATTCTGCTTCCGTTTACTGATATTGCTACTGTCATCTAATATTGAAGAAAGTAATTATTTCCTAATCGATGATTCTATTAAAAATTAATTATTTGTCACTTTTAAATAGTTAATTCATTTAATGCTCTAGCTTATACGTCAGGGATTTAATTAGAACCAATCCTTGGTATAGCGTTTCAGGATGAATTCACAAATATCATATCATTTGATGCACATTTTTATTTTGGATTTCTTCATTAGTGATGGTGAACCATATGACGAAGCAGTACAATTTTTTTCAGCGCATACTGCCAATATCTGACATGCTAATCAAAGCAAATAATATGTTTATATTGATTGAGCCCCATAAAATTTTATTCAGTAAATTTTATTCTAAAGAAATCCAAGGAGTAGACATTCGAAACTACAGGCATATTTCTATTTGCTTCTGTGTTGATACAATATAAATCAAAACTTGAATTTTTTCATTTTCAGTCCAATTGGTTTTTTAATCTACTAACGACACAAGCAACTGTTTATTTCTAAATTTTAAACAAAATATATACTTATTACCTTTGTGTTCACTGCATGTATATATTGTAATTAAAATTTTATTGTTGAAGGTTTTGGTTCAACCTGGCCATGATATGTTTGGGAATCAATACAGTTTTGATGCTTTACCTAACACTTTGGCTCCCAATGGTTAAAAAAATCACGCTTCCTTGGGACATATATTGCCCTCGAGTAATACCTACAGCTACAGCAGTAGGTATTATTTGTGGCTTTAGGTAAAAAAATTTCCCTTAATGCATTAAATCAATGTTCGTGTTTCATTTTTTTTACTTTAAAAAGTTTAGATGTAACAAATTAAATTTTAGAGAATTTTCGACAATAATCATTTAATGGAAAAGTTATATAGTTTCAAGTTGGATATGACAAATTAATCTGGAGGTCCGGACAGATTCATTTTATACAAAGCTTACTTAGCGATTTACTTCTGTCCCTTCGATGTTTTTTTTGCATTCATAAATATACCTGCGAATGCTACTAGAAAGTAGTAGTAGTAGTATTATGTGCATACGATGCATTCTTTCCTTTCTTTTTTTCACTTTTCAGCTTAAATTTTGCATTGTGGAGCATTTGGGGATTTCTAACTCCACTGATTTTACTGATTGTTTTCATGGGATTTCTCTTCAGTCTGCATTTTGTCCCATGGCCTTGCTGAATCACACATAAGACTTGTGTGGTAAATTCAATTTTCCAAAAAATGACTTATGGAATTTGTTACTGATAGCATGGCTTTATCTTAAGGGACAGTTTATCAAATAAATCTTTCCTTAATTTGTTCCTTTAAAGTTTCATTTGGACATTCAGTATTAGTTTAGAAGGCTTCTTTAATCGCATATATTCTAAATATTTTTTTTGTCAAAAACCTCTTTATAACTTTATCAAATGTTTTTCAAAATTCTGGAAAAATTAATTTATTTTTAAATATTATGAACAACGATAGTTATCATAAATAGCGAAACGATGATGATGAATCGATTGAACTAATTCAAGCCGAAGCAGTCCAGATGAAGTATTTAAGAACCAGAAGAAGACATTATAACATTACTGACATTGACTTTTCCGTCGTTCTGGTCATCATCGAAAGAGGACAAATTTTGAGCTATCATGATGAAGTGGTTGATAAAATCCTTTTTCATTGAGTTTGTTAATTAGAAAACGAACCTATTGCCAACGTTAAAATGCTATAATATAAAGATTCTGTATCGCAGAAATTCTAAACTTTTTTCTGCAGCAAAAATTTGTTTGCTTTCATTTTACCTCGAATGACAAAAACATTTCAGGTATCAATCAAAATGTTATAGCAAAGCAAAATCCAGATGCTAAGCCTTTTTGACTTCAACATATCTTCGATGTATCCTTCGTTGTTGCCAGCATACTGGAATTCTATTACATAGTCTGACACATTTTTATCAGTTCTAGTCTATGGCTAATTATATTGCTTCAGCATGCGTACTAGGAATTAATTTCCTAGAGTGTTAATTCTGTCTGTAGCTGCGGTACAATTCAAGAAGATTTGTAGAACTATACAATTCGAGAAAATTTGTACAATTTCAACATTTGAAGGGAGTCACACAGATAGAAGTTCAAGGAGAGTCACACATTCTGAATAATTAGGCTGCATGTATTTTTGTTGTGTTGATAAAATGTTCTCACTTTTATCCATGTAAATTACTAAATGCAATGTATCTATACTAATTATTGTTCGTTTCCTTTTTCATTTTGACTATTGCATTCATAATAGTTTGATAAAAGTGTAGCGTTGCGATCACAACCTAATTCCATTTCTGGTATATCTGCTTTTTCCTTTCGCACCTGCTTTTTGTATTTCCTGTCTAGCACTTAGAGTTTCTATTATCTGGCACTTTTCCCTGCAATATTTGGTATCTCTGTTGTCAAGTTTTCCGACTTTTGTGCTGTCTGTTTGTCCATTCTTCAATGCTTTTTGTGATTAAATTTTTCAAGCCAGTTCTCTTTGCTGGACTTTGTGTTCAGCGTCTAGCCCTGGTGCCACTCCATTAAGTCTTACATCCTTCTTTTACGCTGCTCTGCAGTCAAACAAACTTGTTTGATTGGTAGTTGTTTGTGTTCAGACCTTAACAACTGTTTTCATTGCAACTTAAATACCTTTTGAAACATCAAAACTTTGGTAAATAGGTCAAGTACACTATAGATTTTAGCAATTTAGGGCCTCACCACTGCTTGACTCTCAATCATTATTGGACGGATCTGTTGGTCTTAGGTGCAAAAGCCAGAAAGGGTTGCTGAGAAGAGGTGACTATTAAGTAACACTAATTGAGCACCTTGCTAAACAAAAGCCTCAAGTTTCAAAAAAGGATTTTGAATATAAATTGAACTATAAGTGAAGCATGTTGCAGCAATTAAGATCTGATCAAATTAAGCAGCTGTGGACTTAGTTAGAGACAGCTAATGTAGATATTGCTGCATTAAGAGTTCAAGTACAAGCTCAACTGGAAGTTTGGGTCTGAGATTCCTTATCTCTGGGTTCTCTGTCTCTGTCAATTGGCTAAGGAACTTTGCATGAATCTGCCTGACCTCTTCTATGAGGATTATGATAAGAGTAAAATCTTTCTGACTCAGTTAAGTCTATCGTTCCAGTTACAGAGGTTGAGATTTGGGAATAATCTATCCAATGTGTTCTTTGCTATAGCTTATGTGAATGATACCGCATTTAACTGGGCTCCACCATATCTGCAAGCAGATCATGAGCTGATATCAAATTACCAGCAACTTGAAGATGGATTCAAAGTCATGTTTGGGGATGTTAATCAATCTTGACAAGCTGCCAGGGAACTTTAGATTTTGTTAGGAATCAATATATTAAGGACTACGCATATAACCAATAATAAATATCACCAGAAATCCAAAGAAGACACAAAGCCAATAATATATTAATCCCTATTCATGTGTTGCCAAGAATGAGTCTTGTCAACACAATACTACTTAAGAGCACACGCATATGAGAA
>JAULBW010002059.1:0-25766 GCA_032358265.1 Vaucheria bursata | reverse complement strand
GTAAACCAAAATATAATCCAAACACATGTTGCAATTGAGATTTTGTTTGCATGCCCTTTTCAATGACAATACAATTGCGGAATGGAATGGCTGCAGTATCTACATTAAAAGCATAGGCGCGTTCTGGATTATCTGGAAAAGCCGTTGAGACAATAAACTCTTCTGGCAAATAGATACAAATTGTATTTTCAGTATAATACTCTCGCAGCACATCGGTACCATTGTGGGTCCATTTCCATCGATTAAATGTCCAGTTAGGAATGATTACAGTTTTACAAAGTTCAAACGACACACAAATTTTAGCAAACGCTGTATTCAGCATAGACATCATAATGGGCAACGAATACGACACCTGTGTCAAGGGATTGCTAGTAATGGAAAATACACTGTCTTGGATGAGATACACAACTACCGAGAATTTTTTATCCAGGCAGGTATCGTGTTTCACCGATTGCAATTGGTTTTGAATGGACTGAGTGCTACCTTTTTGGGAGTAGGTATTTAAACTAAATACGAAACTAAATACTAGAACAATATGGGTAAGTAAAGTTTTCAAAAGTTAGAAAGTACAGAAAGAATTTATTATATTTGGTTATACAAAAATAGCATAATTCCCAAAGTGTACAAATTACTTGCATCTTCTCTTTTTGTCGCGGTTCTGTTATTTTTTCCGCTCAACTTACTATCTCAAATTGTTGCTAATCCCCCTACGGGTTGCTCGCCTTTGTCTGTTCAACTTTCGGGCCCTGCAGGCGCAACAGCAATCTATTGGAATCTTGGCGCTGCGGGCACCACTACTTTAAGTAATCCAAATCCGCTGTTTACAACTTCAGGCAATTACCCAATTACTTATACAGCAATTGTAAATGGTAGTCCTGTTACCTACACCACATCAATCGGCGTGTCTAGTCCTCCAAATGCTTCATTTAGTTATCAAATGCCCGCCATACACTGTATTCCAATGACCTGCACCTTTGTGGCATCTGGTGGAAGTCCCGGCAGTACATTCAGCTGGGCCTTTGGCGACTTAACTCCAATTGCTACTGGAAACTCCGTTGTACATGCCTATCAATATAGTAATGTGTTTACACCTGTGGCAATAATCACAGATGCTGTGAGTGGTTGTACTGCTGTTGCAAATAACACGTCCGGACCTACGATACCCGTGTCTAATTTACCTGTACTTAATATCACGTCTTCAAATGGATATATCGGCTGTGTGCCTCCGTTTGTAACTGGCATTAGCGGAGCAGGCTCTACGAGCGGTTCGCCATTAGGAGGAGGGTTAACTTACAGTTGGCAATTTAATGCCGGCACACCGGGCGGTTCTTCTGCAATGGTGCCTGGCAACGTTACATTTCAACAAGGCAATCATTCTGTGATCTTAACTGCTACGGATAATAATAATTGTCCGACTAGTAACACAGTAGGGATTTCAGTGGTTAATCCAACTGTTACTGCTATTGTTTCTCCAACGGTTTGTAAGAATGCCTTTACACCAGTTATCATCAACAGTCCACAATCTCTTTTTAGCATGTCTGCATCGGGCGCCTCTGGTGGGGGCACCTTCACCTTAGTTCCCAACCAAACCACCACGTTTCCTCAAGCATTTTTATTTACAGTCCCGGGCCAGCAGGCAATCACAATAACAGTGCCCTCCGCCGGTAATTGCCCAGCTTTCGTCTTGACAAAAACTGTATTTGTAGAAGAGGTAATCGCGAATTTTGTGCCCATTCCACCCTTGATCAATTGCCAATCGCCCATGGTAGTGCAATACGCTAACACTACTAGCGTAAATACGAGCGCAACGTTATCTTATACATGGTTTCCAAGTTGGGGTTTGTATGCCCCGTGGAATGCCGTACCCGCGCAAGTGGTAACAACAAATACAACCACCAATGTAACATTTACACTCTCTTCAGGCAGCAATAATCCCTACACTATTTACGATGTGTTTATGCCTACCATCACCTTGTTTGCAAAATCTACCAATGGCTGTGTGAATACAAGTATGCAAGCCTTCCATTCTTTAGTAAGGCCAAATGCACGATTTAATAAAAAAGAACGCATGGGCTGCGCTCCTTTAGTAGTGAATCTTCGGGACACAAGTTATGTATCGGCGAGTTTTCCAATTACATCTTGGACTTGGAACAGTGGTACCACGCCTCCTGTCATTGTTACCAATACACAAATTACTTCATTCACGTATACAAGTCCCGGCATGTATGTACCAACACTCTCTATTCAAACTGCTGGGGGCTGCACTTCTAGTTGGGGCGATACGGTATATGTAACTAATCCACCTACAGTGAATGCCACGTTTCCTGCAACTGCATGTGCTGGTGTACCCGTCACAATAAATATGTCGGGATCAAGTGGTACGCCAACAGGTACCATTAATCATTGGCACGTGAATACCGATCAAGGCTATTTTTCGGGATGCATCACAGATCCAAATCCGAGTTTTCCATTCACACACACAGGCACGCATACAGTAATAGCAACGGCTTCAGAATTTAATTGCGCGACCACCGATACAATGGCAGCTGTGATTCAAATATCTGGACCCATCGGAAAATTTGTATTTACAACGCATTGTACTGGCGATAAAAAGTTGGTCGACTTTGACGTACATCTTCAAGACGTGAGCACGGCTACTTTGAGTTTTGGTGATAGTTCGCCACCGGTAATCATTACCGGCCTTTTGGGTGGGAGTTTTACGGGGCAATACAATCATACGTATCCTAACAGTGGTGATTATACCGCAACCTTGCGTTCTGAGCGCATACCAGGCACCTGCGCGCCACGTGTGGTGTCACAAATTGTACGCATAAGGCAACCCGTAGCGCGCATTACTTGGGGCAATCAGCAGATTCCGAGTTTGCCACAAGCACTTGCTTGCACAAAGAAAAAAATGGAGTTCAATGGACTTACCTCTACCGACAATACCACCAGTTGCTATACTGGTTACAAATGGTGGTTCAGTGGTCCGAATTTTGAATTGCCTGTAATGGACTGTAGTCATGGCTCATTTAGCACACACGTGCACCCTGGGCCGATACTTGTGTTGGCGGATGTTTTGCACTTAGATACCTTCAGAGTAGCTGGTATTTATACCCTGAGTCTAGAAGTGAAAGATGTCAATGGCTGTACGGATACCACGACTAAGATTTTTAGAGTGGGAAATGCAGTGCCCGTATTTACGTTTGCAGCTAACCCAGTATGTTTGTCTAGTGGCACTGTTCAAATGATCAACACAACACAATCGTCATTAATCTTTCCAGATGCGATTGCTAGCTATACTTGGCATTATGGCGATGGAGCTGTTGAAACATCCACGAATCCATTTTTTGTTCCGAGCCATTTTTATTCGCCTATTACGCCACCTTCGCAAACCTTTCAAGTGATGGCCATCGCCATAAGTACTTTAAATTGTATTGATACTACAAAGCATGTCTTGCAGGTCAATAATCCCGCAACAGGATTTTACACCTCAAATACGTATCCGTGCATCAATGCGGGGCAACCCAGCAATCCCGTTAATTTTACGGCCTTTACAGGTTATAGTACTTACAGCTTAAATGTAGGTACACCAACGCTCAATCCACCTTGGCAATCTACATCAACGTTTTCAAATGTTACAAAAACCTATCCTTTGCCGGGTGTTTATTTTCCAACGCTTACGGTAGTAGATAATGCCTCCTGTTCGGCAACTACTGTGCTTACCATCACTGCCATTGGTCAACCAACCACTCATATAAAGAATTTAGGAGCCAGTGGTTTTTGTGTGCCTGCAAAAGTGAAATTGCGTGATAGTGTTGTTATTAATGTGACACCAGTTTCGGGCTATCAGTGGAACATTGGCACCATTACTTCTCCTGTATCGCCAACGGATACGCTGCTTGAAAATATTTTTACAACTTCAGGAACGTTTACAGTTAAGTTAACTACCTATGCAGGCCCCGCTAATTTTTGTCCAAGCACAGCAAGTGTATTAGTTCACGTGTTTGATACTAGAGCTAAACTTGAAATTGATAAAACGGTGTTTTGTTTGGGGGATGTGATTACAGTAAAAGCAAAAGACCTTAAAGATGTGTATTCTTGGAAGTGGTTTTTTGGTGACTTGGTGTCGCAGCCGATAATTTATAATACGCCTTTTGCTTCAAATCCTTTGTCTTACGCCTATACCACCTATCCACCCAATAGCAACAGCGGGAAAACCATCATTACTTTAAAAGCTGTTTCTGATAATTTCGAAGGATGTGTTAAGTTGGACACTGTTTCGGTTCAAGTAATTAAGATTGATCCAGATTTTTTAGAAACAAAAAATAATTACCGCCATTGTTTGACGAATGCACGCGATACGTTTTTAAACATTACAACAAATCCCCTTAATTTAAAATACAATTTATCTTGGAATTTCGCCACTGGTGCTTCAGCTACTGGTTCACTCAGCGCGTATCAGTTCTTAACGGCGGGGGTCTATCCTGTTACACTCACTGTGCAGGATGAAAAATATTCTTGTAAGGCAAGTGCCATAAAAAACATGACTATTTTGCCTTTGCCCAAATCAGAAATCAGTATCTCCGATTCTTTGGTTTGTCCTGGCGATACGTTTATCGTATCAATGAAAGGCACTCCCGTTTATCCCGGTTCCTTAACTGGCTATTTTACACCAGCCACTAATTCCGTCATCACGCTTCCACCGAGTAATACATACAGTGTAGCGTTGACAACCACCGTCAGCAAATTATTTTCGTTTAGTGTGTTGGATACCAATCGCTGTGTATCGCCTGCGCAAACGGTTGCCATTGAAGTGCCAGCGCCTGCTCCAGAAATTCATACAGCCACTACCATTGTTATTGGACAAACAGTCACCTTAAACGCTGAAGTGCCTGGTACGTTCACCTATTATTGGTCGCCAGAGCACCAAGCTTTAAGTGATACATTAGGACCTATTTCTGTATCGAGTTCCACTCAAAGTATTACCTATTCTGTAATCGTTATAGATCAGCCAGAAAAATGTTGGGCAGTTACAAGCACCTTTAGCGTTATTGTACTTCCATTAACTACCATTGATGTACCAACCGCTTTTACACCAAATGGTGATGGCATCAATGATCTTATTTTCCCTGATGGATGGGGCATTCGTAAACTCACTTATTTTAGAGTGTATAATCGTTGGGGACAATTACTCTTTGAAACCAATGAATTTAAAAAAGGATGGGATGGCTTTTACTTAGGTGTGTTGCAGAACATGGAAACGTACGTTTATCAAGCTGAAGTGGAAACCTACATTGAGGCGGAACCCAAACTCATAAAGAGCGGCACCTTCAAGTTAATTCGATAAGAAATTAATTCAAGAAGAATCTTTAGTGGATATAAATCAATTGCGTTAAAGCAATATTGGCCATGAAGTTTCTTTGTTCTTGCGTAAATCTACAACCACATTTAAAATATGTCATGTAATTATCTACTGGCGGCGTATAGTAATCTAGATAGCCATCTTTGGCACCATGCCGCTGTTGACAAGGTGCGGTGAGCACTCTGTTCACAGGATAACAATCTGCTTCTGTATCACAAAAACCATCACCATTGGTATAACAATTCGTTCGTCGCACAAATTCATTACTGCCAACGCCCGATGGAGGAGGTGGCGTCGCATTGGGACCAATTTCATCCCAGGTATGCGGCAAACCAAAAAAGTGGCCCATTTCATGAATGGCAACACCGCCACCGCCAACGGAGCCTTTTTCAATTACAATGCGTTCAGCACCCGGACCGCCAGGCATAGAGGAGTAGCCTGCAGGAGGTCCCACGATGGAATCAGGTAAATAAATATTGATGGTACTTTCGGTCCAATAAGCTTTAGTAACAGCTGGTTCAATAGTGTCTGCCGTCCAACGATTATAGGGATGATGCGGAATGACCACCGTGCTACAATTCATAAAAGAGACGCAAATGGGAGCAAAGGCCGAATTGAGGGCAGCTATACAACTGTTTAAAGTACCCGCTGAAACACCAGGATTGCCGTTGGAATCAGCAATGGCATAAAAGACAATTGAAAATCGTTTATTGACGCATAAGTCATGTTTTAAAGTGCTCACATTGTTTTGAATCACGTTATTCCGCCATTTGCCGTAATTGGCGGGAATTACCGTGGCACATTCAGATTTTTCAGGGCTTGTACTCAATTGAGCATGCAAGTGACTGAGTGAGCTAAAAAGAAATATGAGTAGAATCTTTCTCAAAGTGGATTGGTCTTGTTAAATTTGTTTAATTCTGAAATTACTCAAAAATACGCGAAATGCTCAGTCGAAATTCAAAGAGGCGCTGATATTTATTTTGGCCCTGATTTCGTTGAGTGAACTGAACGCACAAATAACATCAACAACATCGGTGTTAAACGTGTGCGCTCCAGCTACTATTACATTTTCTGCTCCAACAGGTGCTACCAGTAGTGCATGGACCTTTGGTCCTTACCCTTCCTCTAATGCGGCCAGTGGCGGATTCGCTGTAATTAATGCTGGTACCTTTCAAGCTACTTATTCGGGAGTTGTGGCTGGCAGTCCTTTTACGTTTACGGTAACAGTTACCGTAAACCCTCGGCCAGTGGCGAACTTCACTATTTTACAGCCGGGTAATGATTGTGCGATAAAAACAATTACCCTGCAAAACTCGTCTACTGGCTCGGTACCCATTGTAAATTGGACCTGGGTGTATGGAGATGGTGGTATTGCAACATATACAGTGGGAAGCAATAGTACCTATGGTTTTGTAACTCCTGGCACGTATAGTGTTACACTTCAAATTGTAGATGCCAATGGTTGTGATGATCAAAAAACTGTTGGTACAGTAAGTGTGATTAATTCTCCAACAGCTGTCATTTCAAGTAATCCGCCATTGCTTGTAGGATGTTTGTCAAATTTTTCAGCCGTCTTTTCCGCTTCAAATTCGATCGGGAATAACCTAAGTTATAATTGGAGTTTTGGCAACGGACAAACGTCCACGCAAATGACCAGTAGTAATTTAACTTACACCAGTCAAACCGCACAATACCTTGTGAGCCTTACAGTCACTTCACAAGGGTGTAGCAATGTGGCAAGTACGTATGTGACTGTGAGTCCAGCTACCCTTAGCGTGAGTGTTAATCCCACCGTGTGTTTGAACGCGCCGTTTACAGCAACTATAAATTCCAATCAACCATATAGTGTATGGACATTAGGATCTGCCCAAACTGTATTAGGAAATCCTCCAGCGACTTCACCTACCATCTCGGTGCCAGGCTTCAATTCTGTCGGCATAAAAAATATCACTGTCAACGCTGGTTCTAGTCCGTGTGTGGCCACCCCAGTGAGCTTCACGGTTTTGGTGGATCAAGTCACCGCAAATTTTACCAGCAGTTCACCTACAGTGTCTTGCGCATCGCCATTTGCAGTGTCGTACACAAATACGTCGACGCCGAATGCGAACACATTTACGTGGACCGTATTAAATACAAACAGCGTCATCAATACTTATTACGGCGCCTCTGCCAATCATGTGTTTTCGGGTGGAAGCGAAAACGCCTATGCGGTATTTGTTCGCGCCTATACACCAACAGTGACGCTACTAGCAAAATCCGCGGCCGGATGTTTAGCTACCATTACAAAAACAGTACATAGTATTGAGCGGCCAGCGGCATGGTATAACGTGAGTAAAAAAGAGGGCTGTGTGCCTTTAGTAGTAAGTCTCTACGATAGTAGTATCGTGTACCCTTCTTGCCCTATTACCAGTTACACTTGGAACAATGGCGCCAGTCCTGCCACCATCGTAACTGGAACTGTTGCCTTGCCACCAGCAACCAATTCTCGTATTCCGGTTCAGACTTTTACATACGCAACTGCAGGCACGTATTCACCTTTTCTCATTATTGCCACGGCGTCTAATTATACCAATACAAGTGCCACATGTACTGATCCATCTTTTACAACCGTGATTACCGCGGTCAATCCTCCTGTGGTGAGTTTTAGTGTGCCGAGTGGAAATTTTTGTCATGATCAATTGGTGCAAGTAACCAACACCTCACCTAACCAATCTTCCGTTCAACATTGGCACGTGACGAGTGATGACCAGTTTTTTTCTGGTTGTATTAATGATCCAAATCCTGCATGGAAATTTACAAATGTGGGGGTACATAATTTTACACTCACAGGCTATCAAAATTCCTGCGCGAGTTCGGCGGTTGCCGGTCCTATAACGGTGCAGGGACCAATTTGTAAGGCACGGTATGAAACAAATTGTACGGGAAATCGAGCTTCGGTTATTTTTTCGGTAGAACTTCAAGAAGTGGCAACAGCTACTTTAAATTTTGGGGATGCATCGAGTTTTACATTTACCGGAAATCCATCACCCGGACAAATTTTGAATTTAAGTACGACACATATTTATGGGGCTTCGGGAAATTACAATGCAACCTTAACGTCTGTTAATCCTGGCACGGGTTGCAGTCCTTCCATCTACACCTTTGTAGTAACGGTGCGTAATGCTCAGGCTGTAATTGTGAGTAATCCAACGGTGTGTCTCGGTCAACCCATTGCCTTCAGTGCCACTGGTTCTACAGATGTGCAAGTAGGATGTTCACGCGGTTACCTGTGGTATTTGGATGCTGATCCTCCAATAGAAACGACCACTGCAGGATTCACGACGGTGATTCCAACACCCGGTGTACACACCATGACCTTAGTAGTGAAAGATGATAATGGTTGCATGTCTGATTTTGCTACCACAGTTCGAGTAAGTTCTGTCACGCCAAATTTTTCATTAAGCAGTAACACTATTTGCGCTTCAAATGCTACCTTGCAAGTAACCGATCAAAGTATTCAAACACCTGATGCCATTTCGTTTTACAGTTGGAATTTCGGTGATGGCGGCACCTACAGCAATGCTTCCCCAGTAGTACCAACGCATACCTATTTGAATGCCAACGTACCTTCCACCAATTATAATATTACCTTAATCGCTACCAATGTTTTGGGATGTACTGCTGCCATAACAAAAGTTGTGTCCGTTATTAAGCCTCCAGTGCTCTTTCAAATTACACCACCTATCTTTTGTATTAATGGTGGCGCAGCAACAACTGTAAGTTTTATTCCTCAGTCTGCCTATAGTTCTTATACGATCAATTACGGCGCGACTCCAAGTTCTACTTTAATTACGTCTGGTGTCTCCGCGTATCAATACAGTCTTGCGGGGACTTATGCAGCGAGTGTAAATGTGAGTACACCTGCGGGTTGCGAAAACAGTACATCGTTCAACTTAACTGGTGTGCAAACTCCTACTGCCGATTTCCAATTTTCTAGTCCAAATTCAACGGGTGGCAATAATATTTGTTCGGGCAGAATCGTCACGTTCACAAATACTACGCAGCCACTTTTGCAAGGTCCAATTTGGAATCTAGGCGCAGGAATTTTGCCAAGTTCGAGTAATACGGTGTCATTATTGTATAGTGCCCCTGTAAATTCTCAAGTAGTAGTGTCACTGTCAGTAAACTCCGGAGCTCCCGCGTTTTGTACCAGCAGCGTTGCCAAAAACTTTACCATTTTTGCCTTTGATGCAGACTTTGTAACGAGCAATACCATCGTATGTTTTAATCAACCATTGAGTTTTAGTTTAAGTCCTTCGAGTTTTGGATTAGCTGCTTGGGTTTGGAGTTTTGGTGATGCAACCTCTAGTTCAACTTTGTTGGCCAATTCAACGCCACCTCCAGCGAATGATATCACGCATGTTTATTCTACTTACAATGCAAACGCATTAGGCAACGCCTCTGTTACTTTAATTTATTGGTCAAAAGAATTTGCATGTCGCGATGCAAAAGAAAAAGTAGTAAAAGTTGAAAAAGTATTCGTCGATTTTTTTAGAAATAATGAGCTTACTGCAACTGATACTGCACACTGTTTGCGCATTGCGGATGTTTTTACCGACACGAGTAAAGTCAACTCATTAGCCTTGTCTTATCAGTGGAACTTCGGAGGAGGGGCGAGCTCTACGCTGAGGAATCCTACTTATACTTATCCAAAACCGGGCACTTACACTGTCACATTACTAGCAACCAACGAACACAATTGTAAAGATTCATTAAAGAAGATCATGACCATCTTTGATTTGCCAAGAGCAGCCATACTTCCATCAAAAGAGGGTTACTGTCCGAACCGGCCTTTTGAATTGGCCATGCAAGGGACAAAAGGTGTTATTTCTGGTACCTGGTCGCCGAGCTCATTCTTTCAGCCCTCTGCTACTTTTACGACAACAAGCGCTCAATATACCGCACAAGTAACCGCCCCTGCGAGTACGGTTTTAGCTCTTGTAGTCACTAATAGTAATAACTGCGTGAGTGATCCAGTAGATACATTAATTACCATTGTGCAACCACCGAAAGGTACGGTGTGGGATACGGCAGTGGTGGTTGGTGAGCCTATTCCCATGTTTGCATTAATTGAGCCGGAAGTAACATATACCTGGTCGCCAATTGTGCAAGATCTCAGTTGTATCAAATGTTTTAATCCGATATCTTCTTCTACTGTCGACATTTTGTACACCTTGGTGATGGAAGATAAATTAAAATGCTCGCAAGTGAGCAGTACCTTTAGTATTCACATTTTGCCTTATACCAGTGTTGATTTACCAACTGCCTTTACACCCAACGGTGATGGCATCAATGACGTAATATATGCAGATGGTTGGGGCATTCGCTCCTTAAACTATTTGCGAATTTATAACCGATGGGGACAGTTGTTGTTTGAAACCAATGATATATTAAAAGGCTGGGACGGTAAATTTGACGGCGTGCCACAAAATATGGATACCTATGTGTATCAAGTTTCAGTTGAAACGTATATTGATGCTGAACCATTGATAAAATCAAGTACCTTTAAACTCATCAGATAATTGACACCCAACTACAAATATCTTTTTATTCTGTTGCTTTTCGTTAGTCGCATGGCTGGGCAGGACGTGCATTTTAGTCAGTATTATTTTTCGCCACTTTCTCTCAATCCAGCTAACACTGGTAATTTTAAAGGCGATTATCGACTGTTTGGGAATTACCGCTCTCAATGGCGCAACTTAGATAAGGGATACAATACGTTTTCTGCTGGCGGTGACTTTAATATTTTTCCCAAGAATAGAAATTTGGGCATTGGCTTAATTGCCATCAACGATCTCTCTGCTGAAAATTTAGGGGTTACAAAAATTTTACCGAGCGCTGCCTTTCATTTTAAGGTGGCAGGATTTAAATTACATTTTGGAATCCAACCTGGCGTCGTAATCAAAACAATTGATTTTTATCGACATTCCTTTCCCGAGCAATTGAATTGGGGTACGGGTAAGTTTGATAACACCTTGCCAAACACCGAGCCAAATGTATCACAACGCTTTGTTTATTTTGATGGAAATGCGGGTGCCATGGTGTCGCGTAAATTTGGTAAGATTGAGCCAGTGCTTGGCTTTTCAATGTTTCATATCAACCGACCAACCGAGAGTTTTCTCAGCAATAAAAAAAATCACTTACCAGTTCGCATGGCCTACAATGCAGAGTTAAATTGTGATTTAACCAAGGCCTTAATTCTACATGTTCATAGTTTATACGGATACACTACAAAAGCTAGTGATTGGGTCAGCGGTATCAACCTAGAAATGGTCATTAATAAAGATGCATTTTTCACGAATTCATTTTTTGTAGGAGCCATGTGGCGCGATGGATTTAAACGTAACCCAGATGCGGCGATATTTACTTTAGGATTAAATTACTCGCATTATACCTTTGGCTTCAGTTATGACGTCACACAATCTGCCTTAAAAACCTCGGTAAATAGTAGGGGAGCCTATGAAATTGCTTTGATTTACCGAGCAAAAAGTACCCGCCTATCTCGTAAAGTTGTGCCTTGTGATAGATATTAAACGCATCATATGTTTGATCGTGTTGTGTACTCAAATGAGTGCGCAAACAGATTCTTTATTGCTTAAAAATGCCTCTGGAAAAACTCTGAAAAAATTGGGTAAGAGTGCTTTAACACAAGGCGATCCAGCATCTGCCATCGTGTTCTTAGAAGCTTATACAAAAACCGCAAAACAAGATGTGCAAGCGCAAGAACTCTTAGGTAAAGCGTATTTGGGCACACGCGACTATGAGCGGGCAAAACGTGCGTTTTTACGTGCATATAATTTGAATAAAGACAAAGCACCAGAAGCATTGTATTATCACGCGCAAATGCAAAAGTCGATGAACCGATACGATAGTGCGAAGTATAATTATCAAAAATTTAAAAAGGAATACAAAGGCTCAAATAAACTCATAAAAAAACAGGCTACTCGCGAAATTGCGTTTTGTGACTCGGTTCAAAAACTCATTGATGCCCAGCCTAAATTGTTGATCCAACGGCTCGATACTACTATCAATAAGGTGCATATTGAAGCCGCTCCAAATAATCAATCTGATGATGAATTAGTGTTTACATCGTACAGAACAGAAAAAGTGGAGTATACCAGTGAAGAAGACACGAGTGATGTGTTGCGTCGAAAACTCTACCTCGCCAAAAGAAAAAATGGAAAATGGAATTTTGAAGGTGAGTTCGGTGAAGGTATTAACGACGAGCGATTCCATACGGGCAATGCGTCATTTAGCGCAGATCGTCAACGCTTATATTTTACGCGCTGCCGTGAAAATGCCTCTGGCGATATGATTTGCGCCATTTATGTGAGTGGACTAAAGGATGGCAAATGGTCAGAACCCACAAAGTTGCCTTCTCCAGTCAATTCAAAAAAATCAACCAACACCATGCCTTCAGTAGGCATTGACCCAGTAAAAGGAAACG
The DNA here is from genome assembly GCA_032358265.1 of Vaucheria bursata. NCBI lineage: Eukaryota > Xanthophyceae > Vaucheriales > Vaucheriaceae > Vaucheria > Vaucheria bursata. The sequence goes on along the minus strand of JAULBW010002059.1, from coordinate 12,915 downwards.
ACATTATTTATTTTGTGAGCGATCGTAAAGGAGGAAAAGGCGGTCTCGATATTTGGTATACTATTTATGATAAAAAGAAAGATACGTATAAGGTTCCCAAAAACGCGGGCTCAAAAGTAAATACCACGCAGAATGAAATCTCTCCGTTTTTCGATTCAGAAACTCGCGCTTTGTATTTTAGTTCAGACGGCTTAGGTGGCTTAGGTGGTTACGATGTGTTTAAAACTCTTGGCGATGGCAAAAAATGGTCAGGCACCCAAAACCTCGGACTACCATTAAATTCAGGCGCCGACGATATTTTTTATACCATTTCAACCAATCGTGAAGAAGGCTTTTTTGTGAGTAATCGTAAAGGCGGTAACGGTTTAAAAAACAAAACTTGTTGCGATGATATTTACTATTACAAACATTTGCAGTACATCAAAATTATATTAAAAGGCAATATCAACGAAATGACCGATGGCTCTGCACCTGTGGCGAACGCTAATATTGAGATTTATTTTCGCGATAAAATAACCAATGAAAAAGTATTGGTAAAAACAGTTACCTCCGATAAAGATGGCAATTACAACACATCGGTAGAACCCGGACATGACTATTTTATCGTCGTTAAGAAAGACGATTATCTAGGCACCAGTGGTGAAGTGACCACAGAGGGCGTCATCGATTCTAAAAACATGGATCATGATTTGCAACTTATTCGTAGACCAAAAGCACCCATTCATATTCCAAACGTAAAATACCAATACGACCGTGCTGATGTGGAAGAGAGCAGTAAGACCGTGCTTGATACTACCGTTCTTAAATTGATGATTGATAATCCTGAATTGATTATCGAAATTATGGCCCATACCGACAACAAAGGTACGGATGCCTATAACTTAAAATTATCACAACGTCGTGCCGAAAGTATTGTGAAATATCTTTTATCCCGCGGAATCGACGCCAAACGCCTCAGAGCTAAAGGTTATGGCGAAACCATGCCAGTTGCGCCCAATCAAAATCCTGATGGTTCAGATAATCCGGCGGGACGCGCTAGAAATCGCCGAACCGATTTCAAAATTATTGGGGTCATCGACGCAGAGTTAATTAATGATGCGGATCAGGAATAGAAGTCTATTCTGGAATCACCACAAAATGATAGCCCAGTAATTTATAGACACCATTTATTTTTTCGAGTGTCACCTCTTCTTGTACCGCATTGTCGTACGCAAAAGTAATGGTGCAAAAATCACCCTTAAGCGCATCGCCTAACTGATTTGACACGCGTCTGTTGAGCACACGGCGGGTACCTTGCGGATGAAACAATTGTTTTCTTTGTAATAAGGTCTTGTTAAATTCATCCTTACTTGCAAACTTAGCGAGCGTAGGGGAAGTATTCAACCATACGGTATCAATAGTTGAGGTAGCAATAAGTTTTAAGTAATGTATCGCTGTGGCTTCAGCTGCGGGCAGTTCTGCGTTCTTTGCTTTGTATTCTTCGATTTTGTTTTGTGAAAACGATTTAAAAAGTGCTTCAATTTCTGTTTTTCTGCTGAGTGCGGCTGGTCCTAATTCAAGCTGAATTTTTGCTCCTGTGCCATTGCTGTTTGGGATCGTACCCCAACTGATAGCATTTAAAACCGCAGTGTCTGTCACGTTCAGGCGCTCCGACACTAATTCTCTAAAATTAAATGCGCTCACATCATTTGCGGTTTGCAAATTGTCTTCTGGTTTTTGCGACACGTTTACTTCAGCTATTTCAATGGTTTCTTTCTGAGCTCCTGAGTTAGGAGATGTTTTCTCAGCCGATTGGCAGGACATTAAAAAAGCACAAAGTGCGATGGATAAAAAGGAACTGCGATGTAATATCATGTATTTAGTGTATGTTGCGTAAATTAATTTCGAAACCACATTTAAAATGCGATTGTGGACAAGCTCTGTGGCCATGAACACCGCAAGGGCGGCAGGGAAGCTGTGTCACTTGAAGTATTTTAGATTGCGTAGAAAGCGGACCAAATCCAAACTCAGGCACGGTTGAGCAAAAAAATGCAGTTACTGGCGCGTCAACAGAAGAACACAAATGCAGGGGAGCACTGTCGTTCACGTAATTCATAGTAGCTTTAGCAAAGAGCGCAGTTGATTGTAAGAGGCTTAATTCGCCCGCTAGGTTCACAATGCGAGGGTGCTTTGAGGCAGACACAATCTTTTCGCATAAGTCTCTATCACTAGGCGCACCTACTAAATAAATAATTTGTTCGCGGGAAACTTCGCCACTTAATTCTATCCATTTTTCAATGGGCAATTGTTTTGTAAACCAAACGGAGGCAGGTGCAAAACAAACATAGGGGGAGGTTTGAAATGGGGCAACCATTGCTTGGTCGCTTGAACTTGGGTAGAGGCGGGGCTTGCAAGCGACAGTATCGGTAAAGTCAGACACTAAAGCTTGATACCGCTCTATCTCATGTTGCCCATTACTTAAACTGTGTTTTACCGTGTGATTAAATAAAAACGAAAACGGATTTTGTTTATAGCCTGCAGTATGTTTTGCACCACTAAAGGCAGTGAGTAATCCTGAACTCGCAAAACGATGACAATTGACAACGCAATCAAACTTCTCTTTCCGAATGCGCGCTAATAAACCAAAAAGGTGTTTTATCTTTTTCTCACTTTTATTCCAAACCAAAACCTGTTCAAGTCTTGGATGATGGGCATAAATACCCTCATTTCCTTTGCGAACAAGAATGCTAATTTTTGCAGTGGGATTCCACTGTCCTAATTTTTCAATCAAACTCGAAGCTAAGATGGCATCGCCAATAAAAGCGGTTTGAATGATAAGGATGTTCTGGTATTTTGTCACGTTTATCCGTGTATGGTTTCTGCTTTGCCATATCGCTGCACGACTTCTGACTCGTAATCGAGCCATTCTTGCCAGCGGGCATTGATGTCTTCTACATGCGCACCATACTTTCGAGCAAAGGCTAAAAAGGTCGTATAATGTCCGGCTTCACTCACCATTAATTCATGATAAAATACTTTTAAATCCTCGTCTTTAATGTTTTGCGAAAGAATACGAAATCGTTCGCAACTTCTGGCTTCAATCATAGCAGCAAATAAGAGGCGGTCAATCAACACAAATTCTTTTGCGTAGCCTTTGCGCATGAATTTATAAAGTTCATTTACGTATAGATCTTTTCTTTCAAAGCCCAAGGTAAAACCGCGTTCTTTTATTTTTTGATGCACCATTTCAAAATGCGACAGTTCTTCTTTTGCAAGAGCCAGCATCTCATCAACTAAATCGGGATATTGAGGAAAACCAACGGTAATACTGATTGCATTGCTGGCCGCTTTTTGCTCGCACCAAGCATGATCGGTTAACACTTCTTCGATGTTTTTTTCAGCAATATGAACCCAATTGGGATCTGTTTCAAGTTTTAAGCCAAGCATAATGCAACGTTTGTAGTACAAAGTAACAACATTTTTGGTTAATATTACAGCGTGAATAGCTACGGAAAACTATATCTACTCCCCGTTCCAATTACCGATGATCAGGGCTTATCAATGATTCCAGAAGCGAATCTCATCATTTGTAGGGGCCTTACGCAGTTTATTGCAGAAGATGAAAAACAAGCGCGCAAATTTTTGAAATTATTTGGCTATCCTAATATTTCTCAGGCGCAAATTCAGGTATTAAATGAGCATACCAATGCTGCAGAGGTATCACCTTTGTTAAAACCCTTGTTAGCGGGCATGGACGTGGCATTGATGAGTGATGCTGGTTGTCCCGGCATTGCTGATCCCGGAGCAGATGTGGTAAAATTAGCGCATCAACGTGGCATTCAAGTGCTGCCATTGGTGGGACCAAGTTCTATTGTTTTGTCAATTATGGCCAGTGGGTTCAACGGACAAAATTTTGCGTTTAACGGTTATTTGCCTATCGATAAAGTAGCGCGAAGTAAACGCATCCGTGAATTAGAACAACTGTGTCAAAAAACAAAACAGGCGCAGTTTTTTATAGAAACACCGTATCGAAATAACCAACTCTTTGAAAGTTTAATAGAATTATTATCTGCCAATACACTTGTGTTTGTTGGCAAAACCATTGGAGCGGCAGATCAGAATCTTAAGTCTGCTCCCGTATCTGACTGGAAGCGTTTGCCCCGCCCTGAGCTTCATAAAATGCCAGTGGTGTTTGGCATTGGCGTATAAGGTAATACTTGAAATTGTGTTCAAAACAAGGGTTTGCACAAAGTGATTTTATGCGCTTATTAACGTAATTTTCGGCAGTGGATATTCTTAACTACATACAAGCCAAACACAATCTTATTTTTAAGTTATTGCTGGTAGCGGCCTGTTCGTTTTTAATTTCATTGATGCTTCCTGATAAGGTGGTAAAAGGCCATCGTGTTGATTCATTCACCGCAGTTTGGCCCTATGACGATTTGGTGGTTGAAAGTGATTTCTTAATCAGCAAATCAAAATGGGAATTGGGGGTAGAACGTGATCGCATTCGACAAGAAGCACCCATCTTTTTCGAAAAAAAAGAGCAGGAGAAACTTGAAAAGCTAAAATCGTTAGAAGAATTAAAACTCACTCGCCCTCAAGTCTACCAAAAAATCAAACCTTTGTTTGATAGCATTTATGCAAAAGGTGTCATAGAGCGCGTTGAGAACGCTTGGCTGCAAAGGCCGATGTACGTGACTTCTGGCAGCTATGCTGAACAAGTGCAGTACAGCGATTTCTACACCGTTTCTTCTGCAAGAGCATTATTAGAGAATCGTTTGCAAAACACGCCTGAATCAATTGATTATCTCAATTACCTAACGGTTACCTTGTATTTTCAATTGCCGCGCACCGAGCAATTTTTGAGTTCGCAACTTGAACAAGTAAGTTTATATAAAAACGTCTTACATCAGGGTCAAGTGTTGGTGCATCAAGGCGAGCCTTTGACAAATGATAAGCGCTATTTGATTAATCGTTACTTTTTTAGTCAAAATCAAAACATTGGTTTTTCTTGGTTGAGGTTTTTCGCAAAATGGTCGCTCTGTTTTATTTTAGGAATGATCTTATTGGTGTTTCTAGCGTTTTTCAGAAAGGTGATTTTCGGACAAAACAAACAAGTGTTTTTTCTTTTTATGGTCATGTTAGGTTCTGTGTTCAGCACCTATATTTTTTATAAGTACGGACTCATGATGCTAGCATTGCCTTTTACGCTAGTGCCTATTTTAGTGCGTGTGTTTTTCGATGGACGCACCGCCCTCTTCACGCACCTTATGATATTACTGCCTTGCAGTATGTTTATGCCAGATAAACTGGAGTTTATTTTAATTCAACTCATTCCAGGTATTAGTACACTTTTCGTGGTGGCTGAGATGAGAAAGCGTCAGCAAATATTAAATGCAGCATTGCTCGTCTTTGTATTTTATGTTTTTATTTTTGTGAGTTATCAATTGGGTTTTGGCACCACAGCGCCAGTGCTCAAACGTTCGTCATACATACCGTTTGCAATCAGTTCAATGATGGTTTTGCTGGCTTATCCATTGATATATTTGACAGAAAAGTTCTTTGGATTTATTTCCGACTTCCGTCTTTTAGAGTTGTGCGATCTCAATCATCCACTGCTTCGAAAATTGTCGCAAGATGTGCCTGGTACGTTTCAGCACAGTTTACAAGTTGCTAATTTGGCTGAAGAAGCCATTTATTATGTTGGAGGGAATACCCTACTTGTTCGCGCTGGCGCTATGTATCATGATATCGGCAAGATCGAAAATCCGCTTTTTTTTACCGAAAATCAACCCAATGGCTTTAGTCCCCATCAAGAAATGGAGCCGATTGAAAGTGCCAGAATTATTATCAATCACGTGATTTTAGGGGTAGAATTGGCAAAGAAATACAAGTTACCAGAGCAAGTCATTGATTTTATCAGAACTCATCACGGCACTACTTCGGTTCAGTATTTTTTAAATGTATTTCGTAAACAGGGCCACGATTCGCGCAGTGCGGAAAGCCAATTCAGATATCCTGGGCCCATTCCATTTAGCAAAGAAACTGCGGTATTAATGATTGCAGATGGAGTAGAGGCTGCTAGTCGAAGCCTAAAAACACACGATGCGCTAACCATCAACGATCTGGTAGATAATATCATAGAATACAAAATCGCAAACAACCAATTCATCAATTCGGATATCACGTTTAAGGATATTACGACCATTAAAAAAATCTTCAAAAAGAGATTGATGAATATCTATCACGCTCGAATCGAATATCCACAATAGCGGGCTTTCTGTGGATAATCTTTTTGATAAAAAGGTCCAAAAAGGCTATATTTGTTGGAAGTATGAGGTATTTACTAGTAGCAGTTATAAGTGTTCTTTTTTTGTCCTCTTGTCGTAACATCCGATCGAATTTGATGTTAAAAACGCCAAAGGATTTTACGTACGATCAACTCATCGACTCTTTGAGTCGTTTAGATTATCGTATTGCAGCCAACGATGCCTTGCTGTATCGTATTTATGCCAATAATGGACATAAACTGATTGATTTAACAAACCCTAATTCAACGGTACTTCGAAACGAAGTGGATGTGATTGTTGAGAGCGATGATAGCATCAAAATGCCTTTAATTGGAAGGGTAAAAATTGCTGGACTTACGGTAAAAGAAGCAGAGAAATACCTCGAGCAAAAATACGCCTCGCTGTACATTGAACCATTTGTAAATCTTAAAATCACCAACAAACGGATCATTGTTTTCCCAGGCAACGGCGGACAGTCTAAAGTTTTAAATTTAGCAAACAATAATACGAGTGTGATTGAGGCCCTAGCAAACGCTGGTGGTGTGCTCGAAGATGGCAAAGCCTATAAAATAAAATTGATTCGTAAAAATGCAGATCCGAATAAACCCGCTTTGGTGTATTTGATGGATCTCAGCACCATTCAAGGAATTAGAGAAGGTAATAGCATAGTGCAAGCAGGCGATATCATTTATGTGGAACCTCGCTATCGTCCACTTTATGCTTTTAACCGTGAGGTAACTCCACTCATCACGTTGTTAACCAGTTTGCTTATTCTCTTCCAATTCACGCGAATCGTTACCAATTAGTATGTTTAATCCTCAAGTAGAGTCCACTAATAATCAACTCCGTGATATCACAGAGAAATTTAACAGTGGCTTTGATATTGGGGTAATTGCTTTTTTATTTAATAAAAGCCGTTGGTACATTCTCTCGTTTTTTGCTGCATCATTTATACTTGCGTTTTTATACCTCCGTTACAGTCAACCTGTTTACGAATCGCGCGCAGTTATTCAAATCAACGATGCAAATAGAGCCGACGATATCTTGCACATAGGCGATATGACCGAAGGTGGTAATATTCTTGCCGAAGCCATTGAACAAATAAAATCGCGCGTGTTTCTCAGACGCGTAGTCGAAAAACTTGACATTAGTGTAAATTATTTTAGTCAAGGTACGTTCAAGAATAACGAAATGTACCATTCCTCGCCCTATTTGGTTAAAATCAATTGTAAGGAATCTGGATTATTCGGGCAAAAAATATACGTCGAGTTAAATAAAAAACTCAGTGGTGGGGTTCTAAAGGTGGGCAATAAGACTTGGAATTTTGAATTAAATTCCTGGTTGCGGACACCGTATTTTGATATCAATGTTTACCTCAACGATAAAATTACACCAGCAGTCATTGCTGAATTATTGCGTGAAAAAAACGAATACTATTTTATGGTATACGATGTTGATGCTGTAACTGCTAAGTTGCAGGGTCAAGTGGGAATAAAATTGCTCAGCGAATTAGCAAAAACCATTCAAATTCGTGTGCAAGACGTGAATTCAGCGAAAGCTACCGATATTGTAAACGCCATCACCGAAGAATATTTGGGTTATGATGTTGAGCGTAAAAGCGAGAGTTCTAGAAACATTTTAAATTTTATTGAATTACAATTAGCCAGTGTTTACGACGCATTAAAAAATACAGAAGGGGATTTACAACGATTTAAAAAAGAGAAAAATTTCACAGATAAAGATGTACTACTGAATTCTGAATACCTCCGTAATAGCAGCCTTGAGGATGAAATGTTGAGGATGAAAGTAGAAGAGGACATCATTAGCGAGATTCAGAAAAATATTCAGAAAAATAAGAACATTGATATCTACGAATTGGTGAGTCTCGTGTCGGGCACAGAATATGAAGACATGATTAAGGAGATTACACAAAACATTCAACAGTTATTAAACGAACGCGATAATATGCTGTATGAGGTTACTCCGCGCTCTGAAGACATTCGGCAAATCAATTATAAGCTCGATAATCAACGTAAATTATTGATTGAGTCCTTAGATGCAGTGAAGTTAAAGTACAAGAGCAAATACAAAAGTTTGCTAGAGCGCACCAGTGATTTTAAATCTAAACTAACCAAAGCACCAGAAGATGAAGTTGAATTTTCGCGCTTAAATCGTTTGTATTCGATCAGCGAAAAATATTACACCATGCTGTTAGAGAAGAAAACCGAGTTCTCTATTTCAAAAGCCGGTTATGTTTCTAAAAATATTATTCTAGAGAAAGCACTCGGCGTAGGTGCGCAAGTGTCGCCGAGTCGCCGTAATGCAATACTTGTAGCCTTTTTAGCTTCTTTGGTACTCACCTTGGGTGTGGTATTTGTTCGGTACATTTTTCATGATAAGATTTACTCTTTGGCCGATATTACGCGCTACAGTTCTGGCTCTGTGTCTCTCTTAGGGGTCATTCCAAAGTATCCGAATGATATTCCAGTCTCACAATTGATTGTTGACAAGAATCCAAAGGCGCTCATCAGCGAGGCCTTTAGAACTGTGCGTACCAATCTTGGATTTATTGACGCTACTCCTGGTACCAAAATTGTTTCCATTACGTCTACCATATCTGGCGAAGGGAAAACCTTTGTGGCAATTAATATTGCGGGGGTGCTAGCATTTACTGGTAAAAAAGTTGTGATCATTGACTTAGACATGCGGAAACCTAAAATTCACAAAGGTTTTGGCGTATCTAATAATTACGGTATGAGCACCATCTTAACGGGCACCACACCCATTCAAGATTGTTTTGTAAATAGTCCGCTCGATAACCTTAAGTTTATTACTGCGGGCCCTTCGCCTCCAAATCCATCTGAATTAATTTTAAGCAAGCGCCTCGATGAAGTGCTTGACTATTTGAAAACACAATTCGATTACATTGTAATTGATAACGCGCCTGTTGGTTTGGTAACCGACGGTATTGCAACAATACAAAAGGCAGATTATCCAATTTATGTATTCAGAGCTGGCTATTCGCGTAAATTATTTACACAAATTTTAGACCGGCTTCAAGTGGAGTCTGGCGTAAAAAAATTGTCGGTAGTGTTAAACGATGTAGACGTAAGTCGCAAAATCTACGCCTATAATTACGGTTATGGCTATGGGTATGGTTACGGCTATGGCAGCGGTTATTACAGTGACGACGCACCTTCTAGTAGAAAGAAAAAAAGTTGAATATGGAAATTCAGGAAACAAATTTAAAAGGAGTAGTAGTTTTTAAACCAAAGGTGTTTGCCGATGCCAGAGGGTATTTTATGGAGAGCTATAACAAAACCGCGTTTCAAGCAGCAGGTGTTGGCGTTGAGTTTGTGCAAGACAACCAATCGCTCTCTCAAAAAGGCGTATTACGCGGTCTGCATTTTCAGAACCCGCCTTTTGCTCAAGGTAAACTAGTGCGAGTAATTTCTGGTGCTGTGTATGATGTAGCAGTAGATATTCGAAAGGATTCTGCAACCTACGGGCAGTGGTTTGGAATTGAGTTGACCGAAGAGAATAAATGGATGATGTACATTCCTCCCGGATTTGCACATGGCTTCTTAACACTTCGTGACAACACAGTGTTTTCCTATAAATGCACAAATTTTTACAGTAAAGTTTCTGAAGATTGTTTGCTTTGGAACGATCCAGATATTGGTATTAATTGGAACGTGAACGAACCTTTGTTGTCTGAAAAAGATCTACAAGGCAAACTCATACGCGATTTCAAAAGTCAATTTTAATGATCAAAGTTTATTGAAACGCAGCGATGGAACTCAATTACCATTTTATACTTACCACCATTTTTATGGTGTGTTTTGTGTTCTCACTGCTCATCAATTATATTCTATTAAAGTTTGCGCAAACCCTTGGTATTCGAAATAACGATGTTCAACAGGTGCGTTGGAGCCCAGATGTGAAACCATCTTTGGGTGGCATATCGTTTTATCTCGTGTTTCTATTCTCGTTTATTTTTACCATTATTTTGCCGCACAATGTATCTGGTTTCAATTTGCATGTGATGGGCATTTTGTTGGCCGCTACACTTGCGTTTTTGATGGGCCTCGCTGATGACGCCTTCAATACACAACCATTACTAAAGTTCTTGACTCAAATTTTTTGCGGATTAATTGTAATTTTTTCGGGACATAGTGTGCATATTTTTGATAATTTTTTTGTCAACTATTTTGTAACGATACTTTGGGTGGTTGGTTTGATGAATTCCATCAATATGATTGATAATATGGATGGTGTGTCGACCACGGTGGCGGTGTTGGCTTGTTTCTTTATGGTTACCGTAAACGTTTCTCTGCTTAATACACAAAGCTATTCAACCACTTTAAACTTAGGCGTATTAGGTGCACTCTGCGGTTTTTTGGTATATAATTTTCATCCTTCTAAAATGTTTATGGGAGATACTGGGAGTCAGTTTCTGGGTTTGTTTTTGGCAGTAATGGGCATTGATAATTGTTGGAACAACCCAACCTCTCCGCTTGTAAATGGATTTCCAATTGCTAATATAATTGTGGTTGGTCTTGTGTTTATTCTTCCGTTAACCGATACTTTAACGGTCATCATTAATCGTATGTATCACGGAAAATCGCCCTTCATTGGAGGTAAAGATCATACCACTCACCATTTGTTTTTTAGGGGAATGACAGAAAAACGGATTGTTGTTTTTTTCTTTTTAATTGGTGGTATTGCCGTTGCTTTGGCCTACCAATTGGTGATTAATTTTTCATATCCACTGTTTTACGGTAGCATTGCGTATGGCCTAGTGGTGATGACTTCACTCTATTTGAATACCATAATTAAACCTAAGTGAATTGAAAAGGCCATATTCACAACTTCCATTTTTTTTGAAACTAGTGCAACCGCTACTTGTGCTTATGTTTCTTTTTGCGTTTTATGCTTTAATTAAAATATTCTTATTACTGCCGCGCGCAAACGCCATCAGCTACAATGATTCTAATTCGGCAGTGTTAGGTTTGAACATCCCGTCTAATCTGCATTTTTGCGGTGAAATTATTCCATCCAATGATTTTGAAATTAGACAAGATTTGGAGAAGGAGTTTTTTACGAACAGTTATTGGAAAAACAACTCGTTAGCACTTTTTCACAAAGCGCAACGATGGTTCCCTTACATTGAACCAATATTAAAAGCAGAAGGTATTCCGGACGATTTTAAATACCTGGCGGTTATTGAAAGTCACTTGGCCAACGTAAATAGTGCTGCGGGTGCTGCTGGCTTTTGGCAATTGGTACCCGGCACGGCACAATCGCTTGGATTGGAAGTAAACTCAACTGTTGATGAACGTTATGACGTTGAAAAATCAACGCACGCAGCCTGTCAATTAATTAAACAAGCGCACAAAGTGTTTAATAATTGGACCTTGACAGCTGCTGCCTACAACAGAGGTATTGGCGGGATCTTAAAAGCCATGAAGCAACAAAAAACACGCGATTATCACGAGCTTATTTTAAATCCTGAAACGGGGAGTTTTGTTTACCGCATCCTTGCCTATAAAACCTTATTCTCAAGCCCAGGTCATTTTGGTATTAAAAGAAAAAAATGGTCGTATTATCCCCGCATCGAATATACGGTTCTGAAAATTGATAGTAGTTTGCACACCTTGAATTATGTTGCTGCCAAATTAAATACAACGCCGTTGCAAATCCGTTTGCATAATCCATGGTTGCTTCAAGATCAACTCATTAATGCTGGCAAAGTGTATCAGATTAAATTCCCCAAAAAGAAAGGCGATTATACTGGCTATCTTAGTGATCTATCACCAAATTCATTTCTGCCACGGGTTGTTGAATCGTGTAGTTTGACATCAATCGCTCCGCTAGATTCTTTGCTTCCTGCAAAATCAGCATCACTCACTGCACCACTTTCACCAAGTACTTCTCCAGAAAAACCTACCGTTAACGGTACAAAGTAACGTGGCCAGTTAACTGACGCTGCTCGCCGTGTATGCTCGTTGCAATAATGCGCCAAGTATAAGTATCACTTTTGCCCTCCGAATCGTTTACTCTGCCATCCCAACCGTCTTTAGGGTCTTTCGAAAAATAAACGCGTGTGCCCCAACGATTGTATACACTCATTTCAAATAATTTTACACCACGTGTAACCGCTGCAAATTTTTCATTGGTTCGGTCACCATTTGGTGTAAATACATTGGGAACGTAAATAAAGAAATCAGCGGCTACTTCAATTCGCTTGACTACAGTGTCTTCACAACCAAATTTATTTTTTGTTACCATTGCAACTACATAATACCCTGCCTCATCAAATGTTTTTGAGATAACAGCACCCGATTCAATCTGTGGTTCTCCAAAGCCAGTTTTATTGGCAAAATACCAAGTAAAGTCACTTAAATTGTCGCCTTCAGAGTGATTTATAAAATTGGCGACATCTAAATTTTCTATTGGTTTATCAGGACTCATTTCAAATTTTGAAATTGGACTTGGATAAACATTGACACTAAAAGTTTTTGAACTTCTACAAGTTGTTGTAGAGTCATAAAAGAATCCAGTAATGCTGTACGTTCCAGGCTCGTCAAAACATTTATAAAATTTTTGAGGATAGTTACTGCCATTAATTCCCCAAGTTGCA
>JAULBW010002048.1:0-25768 GCA_032358265.1 Vaucheria bursata | reverse complement strand
AAGATGTGGATATCGTTAGAGGGATCTTTTTCGTATGAAGGATGAAAGTTAAGGAGTGTGCTCCGATATTGTGACACTTAAGGGGTTAATTTCAATTTATAGCTATGGAATTCTACAAAGTTTTGAGGCAAGTCATTGTTCTATATATTGCACTGTGGTGACAGGCTATGGTGATGGGTTAGGATTATGATTTGTGTGCTGCTATGAAGTATAGTCATTTCCAGCAGCACAAGTATGTTTGCATACAATATATTGTCTTGCTGTTATAATTTTGCATCTTGTTTGTTTTACTTGCACATTCATAACACTAATGTATTGGTGAAATACAGAGAGAAATAGTAAGTACCCTCAAAACAAGCTCAACAGATCAAAAATATAACTAGAAAAACAGCACAAATTATGAAAGTGCGGAAATTTGATAAAAAAGATTGTTTCCACAAAATTTTATGCAAGCCGCATAACAGTAATCTTGAGAGCTGTGTAAAGTATACTTAGAAAAAATGTTTGCATATAGCTTTGCAACTATAAAAAGTCATTACACTTTAACTTTATGACAACCTTAGAAACATGCACAGTATGAGGTAAACAATATGGGTAAGAAAATGAATCAAAACAGTGGGTTCTAACACAGTATAAGCAATATATCCTGGCCATTTAAGTATCAATGTTTTCAAAGGCTGCTGTAATGTACAGGAGTCAACAGCTCTATATCAGGAAACTATTAAAGAAATTCAACAGAACGGAAGTTCACTCACAGGATACCTCCTTCAATCTAGGAGGTATAGTTAATTTTCACATTCACAGTTATGAATCTGTAAAGCTTTTCTATTTTAAAAACAAACTTATCAACAGAATGCAAGCTATCTTCAGCATATTAGTTTGAATACATAAATAGGTCTCTGCTATTCTGTAATGCAACTCAATTGCCAAATTGAGGAACAATTTAAGTAACATCTTTCTGCTGCAAAAACTAGTTTTGAGACTTTTTCATTGGTAATGGTAATAATATGCTCTACTAGTTTAAAAACTTTGTAGTAAGTGAGAAAAAATATTTTAGTTTACAGAATACTGAAATGTAGGTGAGACTTGAGGCGGAAATTCTTGAAAATCAACAGCAGGACATTTATTTGTTCTTGCTGGTGATTCAAAAGGCTGCAACTACAAACTTCAACCAATTGTAACTTGAGGAACTGCAAAACCATGTATGTTACTTGTACAACAGCAATAGAAGCTGCATTACTCCAATACTTGTTAAAAATATCATGCACTTCAACAAGACCAAGCAAACACAGTTTATTAGCAAAATATGTAATACATTTATATGCAAATTCAATCAAAAATGGCTAAACAAAATGTACAGTCTCTAAATATCTTTTCATTCCACAATATATCACAAATAAAACCATAGAGAGTTTCTGTACCTACCTACAGGTATATATCAAGTTGATATTTGGGCTAAGATAACTTTAAATGTGCATATCAATATCTGTAATAAAAAAATGTGATGAAAAACCTGAAATAAAGCGCTCAATGTATAAACAGAGGATAAAGTCAGGCCTACAAACATATTACTAATAAACAGATATAGAATGAGGGGTGTTGACCTATGCTACTATTATTCCTAAAGTACGTAAAATGACATACAAGGAGATAAAGTCTTGAGGAAAATAAAATGAATGAAATAACCATTGCAAGAAAAGACAAGATATTAAACTAGTTTTTAATGTGCATAATCTAACAGAAATAAAATCTATAAAAGACTTATGCTTTTTTTGCTGTGCCAAAATATTTTAACAATTAATTTCAAGTTTTAAAGAAACTTTTCATTAAACAGTATAAAAGTTGAAAAAGCATAAGGAAATAATAGTCAATTGCACATAATCTTGACAATATTTTACTTGCAGTGTTAAATATTTGAAAATATCAAGGTAATAGTGCAAAATTCAGATATAACTAATTCACAAGTAATGATATTTTACTCAAGTAAATTAGTAAAACAGCTATAATGCGCCCAAGTTCAGTGTCATATATTCAAATGTAAGTAGACTGGGCAATAAAAAACTAGTACATATATCCTATAGTTTTGCTATAACTAATATTTTCTGTACTGTTAATTTGAAAAAGTACTTGGAATGATTGAGGTTTGAGTCATCAGATCACCAGCTTTTTAATACATATTATAGTTCAACTAAACTAAGTCCTAACATTTCTTTATTTGCTTAAATAAGTTCACCTAGTTAATTTTTATACTTAACTACAAGTTCTAATTGTATATGAATAGATTACTGAAATTTTAAATTATCTACTCTAGATAAAGCTTAGTGCTAAAATTCAAAAGAAATTAGATATGTACTTGTTAAAATCTGAAACATTCAGTAGCCTTTAAAAAATGGTCATTTAAGTACTAAGGAATAGCTCTTCTCAATTCTTTTTATTACATTGGACCACATTTTTAATCAGATATTTTGTTAGAACAGTTGAAATTATTTAGTGATGTGAAAAAACTGTAAAGAAAAGATATTCTACTTCTCAAATTGACCAGCAATTGCTTTTGACAAAGCTCTCTGTGCTAAAACATATTGAGACATTCATAATAAGATTAAGTTTAAACTTGTGGGTATACCTTATCCAGAGATTTTAACAAAAACTGCTTTTTTGTATTTTTGTGTTATCTAAAAACAATCAATTTCTAAGACCCACAAACATTATTCACTGATCATGGTGTCATAGCTAAGTCAGCATAGAAAATGAAGACACCAGGTCAGCACTTCTTTTTTCTGTTTGAATTTCTTGCAGAGCATCAACTAACTTTTGTAACCACCAAAGTCATTTTAAACCTAATATCAGTAAGTATTTCAATGCACTTGTTATGACAATATTTAGACATTGCATATTACATACTAAGAAACTTTACAACTTTTGTAATGTTATCTAAGTTTGAATTCAGTGATATTTTTTTATCATTAATGAAAGTGGTTTAACATGTCAAAGATATATGAAGGGGCTACATTATCAACCAACACTTTTTTCTTGTTAACGCATGTGGCTCTTGCTTACCAACAAGACGTTTTTGCTCTTGCCATGAATTCCATGCATTACAGCAAAGACGTCATGTACTTAAAAAAGTACAAAAAATTATCATTTGTTAGACATTACTTTTTCTCACCCTTTGATTGCAATTAGATGAAAAGTAAAATGTTTTTTTCAGGTTTTATTTAACTTGCTTGTCAATTAATTTTCAAAGGTTTTTAAAGATATCAAACTATGAAAACTTTTAGTTGAATTGACCTAATACTTTGAATGGAATATCCTCTGGTCCGCTAAAAAAATTTGAACTTTGCATATTGCAATGAATTTGACTAAAGCAAGTTGCCCACATTTTAACAAGTCCTCTGCAATTATGATGCTCTACTGAGAGAAAAAATACCGCTGCCAAGTTTTAGTGCCGTTTGTTAATATGGTAGTCATTGCTTGTATTTTACCGTGCTCCTGTAGAAGGTGACACATCGGTATATCAGTTTCCTTTGGGAGCTAAATTCATTATAGACTTGGTGAAATCATATCTGTGAAAAATGCTGCAAAAATGCGTATTTGACCCTAATAAATAGGGAGATATATTTCATCGTAAAACATGCTTCAAATGTCATCATACTTTTGGTCACTTTTGATTTTTGAATATTTCAGTTCTTAGCTCCATCCTAGCATGTCTGCTTTCGTTTTTTGACTTACCTGCTGTTTTTTCTCGTCTAGCACTGTCATTTTTTGATTGTACATTTGTAATTACGATTGTCGCATATTGCTCCTCATATTACAAGTTTCGATACAAAGTGTGGTACCGCCACTAGTTAAATTTTATAGGGAACACAATGAAGAAATTCCACACCCCTACATCACCCGTGCCCGTAAGTTGTAGGCGTTATTTTTCATACAGTTCGGCCAAAAAATGTTCATCCTCTCTTTCCCACTATAGGTAATGTATGGAAAGATTGTCACTAATTGTAACACAGCAAGAGGATTTTTATGCAGCATTCTTAAAAGCAGCAACTTTTTGATGAATTTTCTGTTGTTAACTTCAAAAATTCCTAAATTTTTCAATGTCTTACTTTTGAAAAATATATGCTGACTGGCATATTAACGAATCTTTAAGCAATGCCAGTGAAGAAGAAATCAAGCAATTTTTATAATGATGCTACAAGTACATATGTATAAATGTATACTGAAGCCCAATCAACATTTTTACGTGTACACTCATGCACACTGCAGTTCAAGGGATAGATGATTCTATCGGCCATTGCCACCATACCGACGCCCTAAAACCCGCCGATTCGTGCTCGTAGCCTGCAATAAAAATTGATCATTTCTGGTTACAACTCGTTCTTTAAATTTTCAAAATTTGCTTTTACAGCGACTGTTGATTAAAATCGAAAATTTTCTGCTACAATTAATAAACTAAGCTGAAAAAAGTCATAAAAAATTTGCACATATTATATGCATAGAATGAACTGAACTGAACCGCAGCAATTAATCTATATGTATATATATTTGATTCATTTTTTATACATATGTTCTTTAATTACCTGAACTGCAGTACTACATTTGCAAACTGTGTCTGAACTATACTATGCTGCCTATATAAATATCTACAATTTTTAACAAGCTATAAATTAAATTTGATTTATTCATTTCTACCTACACTTTAAAATGAATTGAACTAATATACTAGATAAAAAAGAACTGTACATTCTCTATGAATCAAGTTGAATTAACTGAAAAAACAGTTAAATAGCAGTTGTATTTATTACAAGTGAATTAAACTGGACAAAAAGAACAATTTGATTCTATTAGATTATTTTTTGTACATTTTGAACTGAAATGTAAGAATTGAATAATTTGAACTGTACCTGGTCAGCATAACCTCCAGTTCTTGGAAAGTCGGCCATACGCGCGTATCCTCTCATTGGTCCTAAGTCCAATTTTTATGAAAAAAATTTTTCAAAAAATTGAATGAAAACAAAGAACTCATTTTTCGGTAGCCTAAAGCCCAAATTTTGAATCAAAACTGCCTATTTATTTAAAATCTAATCTACAAATACAGATTGAAATATATCTATATATATATTATTCAGATAATTCTTAATCGCAATTATGAATACATGCAATAAATTAAAGTTCAATTTTATGCTATTTCCATACAAAATTGTACATAGAGAGCAAATGTGATGAAAACTAATGCTTTTTCAATTTATGATGAATACGCTTATAAGTGTTTTTTAAAAACTATGTTTTCTAATAAAAAATTTAAATTCATTAAAATACATGGGGTAAGTACCTTGTGCTCCTGGATGAAATCTACCCGGAGGGGCTCCAAAGCCAAAAGACCCACCTTGTCTCCTAGAAAAGATTTATATATATATATATATATATTATGTGCAATTTCACATATGAAATCCTAAAGATAATACATGAACAAAATAATCATACATATGATTTGTACATGAATATATCATTATTACCTTGGGCCAGGATATCGGTTTTGGCCCTGTCCATTAATTTCCTACAAGAAACATTTCACGTTTGTTAAATAGCAGTCAACATGAAAAATTTAATGCATTTCATAGAAAAACTGCTGATTGATCTCTAGAAATACGTAAATATGTCTATCTGAATATTTAAATTTTTATTAGAATCTGTAGATAGTTGCAAAAAGCTGGAATTAAGTTTTTTATACTTTTCATTTTTTACAAATACATGTATACATAATTACACGAAAATATAAGCATATGTCCACATTTAACTATAAATTAATACATAATAAATAAATAAATACTGTAAATAGTATATAAGTATGCACTACCTGCAAAACATCTGCTTTTGTGCACGGATAAACTTGTATGTACCGATTCAGCATATAATCTCTATCCCTGCCACACAAATACATAGAAAAATTATGAGTTTGGGCCATTTTAACCTCTTCATACATGACAGAAAAATTTTTGAGCAATTTCATTGGAAGATTATCGGAACAATTTTGAACATCAAAATGTAAATAAAGAAACGGAAGCAAAAATGAAAATATATAAAAATAATATTCTTCGAAATTAAGAATAAATGTATAATTTATATATGTTTATGCAAACAAGTAGTTTTAAAACTAGTTGGAAAGATATTGACTTCAAAAATATTTTTAATCGATAATTACGTATAAAAGTCTAGTATATATATTAATGTAAAAATCTGACCGTGCGTTTGAATACATTCATCATATTCATGTTATATGCTGTATTTTTGTCGTTTTTTACATCTATACATGAATTTTAATGCGTCATATATCTATACTTCAATGCGTAAGCGTTCATTTGAATATATGCGTACGTCTATCTATCTATATATATATTACATATTCATCTATGGGAAACGGACATTTAGGACTCCCTCAGAATTTATAATTGCACAAAAAATCATCAAATAAGAGAAATGAATCATATCCGCATCAGCATGTATGCAAACATGTATGTACCGTTGTAAGCCTTGTCGACACTGCATGACAGTCGAAAACTCAACAAATCCCTCACCCGTCGGTCGACCAGATAAATCCTGATATTCCGAGCATAAAATTCAACAAGAATATAACTTACATAATATATTCTATCCATATCTGCCATAATCATAAATTCATGACACAAAATTGACTCCATTGATATCTTTTCAATAAACGTACGTTCAAATATTCATAAAAAAAGATTTTAATACATGTTTTCATGTGCGAGTGTAAATGATTCGTAACCTACCAGTGAGCTAACAATATGAACTGTTAGGAAAGAAAGAAATCTATGTACCTCGATATTTTGAATAGTGCAGAATTTATACTGGATAAATATTTGAATGAAGAATCAACAAAAAGAACCGGAATGAACACTCACAGATATACCTTTTAACATGTAAGTTTTTATTCTTATATAGTTGATATTCAATAATTTATGGCCCACTGAACAACATATTCTATTGCATGATAGCTTTATGCACCAGCAACCTCTGTTTGCTGGTGCACATTGAAATCTCCAATCCGATATATTCAATTTATTTACAATTTTCAGTGTAACCAACAGTATCAGTTTATGCAGTATCAACTCTATATAATATTGCTTTCATTCGAACGTTCCTTTTTTATAATTGTTCTACAATGAAATAAAGCCTTTGAAGTTGGAAACTTCATTGCCAAGTACTCAAAAGTCCAACTCAAGAAGGTATCCAGATACTAATGACAAAAAGTAGAAAGCCATTGTCTTGTCAGATGTCCAGGTTACTAAGGTGTCTGAATGTACAAGGTGTTCAACTTCAGAGGTGTAACTGTATTTAAACTTTATGCATTTTTTATATGAGCTTTATTTGAAACAAGATGTAAAATTAGTTATTCGATAGAATATTATATCCTTCAGTTATATTCGAATAAAACCCACCTAATATTTTGTTTATATGCAGTCTAGCTATAGCTGAATATGGATACATTCAAAATCTATTTGTTCATATATTACGCACACCTCGTAACCAGTACGCTGTCTGAATAAATTTGATCGATTCATTCTCACGAACTTTACAACTACAAAACACAAGCTGTCAACATAGAAATGAAGTAAACTTTGGATAAATAAACCTCTCGGGCCTATTAAATTATTCCATTATACCCGTAATTCGTTATATTCGAAAATCTGAAGTTAAACGTCACACATTTTGGCTTTGTGTTTATTCGCTATAAAGCGGAAATTTGCTATACCTGCAGTTTGCTGTACATGCAACTTTAGAAGAAAAATTAACCGGTCATAAGATTTAGGTACTTAAATTGACATGGACAGAGGGAAAAAACTTGATATCATACGAGTCTTTAAGTTTGTGAATTGAAATGAAAACATAAAGAATAGAAAAATTTACCTTACAAATGAATATACCGATAACATCAATTCCATGAAAGAATTCAAATATATCTTGTTCGGTGACCTGCAAACAAATAACACAATAACAACTGTTAATGAGGCTAACTCCAACAGATGAAAAATAAGTGTACATGCATCATATGTTATATCGGAAACTCTCAAGCTGAACTTAGGACAATATGACTTATTTATTAATTTAAATTAAATGAAAATTCATTAAAATCGAATTCTTAATATCTGATGATCCCTGCATAACAAAACTTGCCCTAATAAGTTATTAATACCTGGTACGGTAAACCTCGAAGCTTGGCACATGTAAGAGCTGAATTTTCTTCTATGCCAAGCCCCCTATTTTTTATCTCCCTAACAGGGTACTGCCCTCTTGATAGGCCCCCAGAATCAGCATAACGGCCCCCAATATTGAAGTGCTGATGTCGCGATCGACCCAAACAAGCGCTGTAGAGATCAGCTTTCGTGGAGGCAAAAAGTTCAATCCACCTTTAATAAATACATACATTTACATACACAGATACAGATACAAGCATGCTAATATATACCTAGAAACTACAGATATGCATGCACATCCTTTTAACCTACATTCGTACATACATACATGCAAACTATCAATAAATGACTAAGCTAATAACATATGGACAAAATTGTATACAATTTAAAAATTTGAAACTTCTCACTTATGTAAAACATGTATACAAATATTTATACGTATGAGTACATGGACATAACATACAAAACTAATACATAAGAAGAACCAAGTACGGCAGTTAAGCCTAAAAACAGACTTTTTAGTAAAAAATATTTACATTCGTAGATATACCAACAAAAAAATGTAAATACATGGTAGTTAAGTATAAAAAATGGACTTTTCCATTATAAAGGAACTATTTAAATCTTTTGCAAGAACATACAGACGAAACAAATACTCTTAGTTCTAAAACTTTCTTACCGATCGCCAATTTTCTCTTTATTAAGTTGAATCGCACTTTCAGCATCGCTCTCACTTTTAAACACTGCACATAATATATTTCAAAATAAGTTTATATTATTTAAGCATCGACTACAATAATTACACGGCACATGGAAAAATTAGAAGTGTATTTCCGTACATATTCTATATGTAAAAACAGTAAATATTAGATATAGCTAATTCAATATAGCAAATATGCATTTACAACAAATAGCCAAATAGTCATATTGTGCCAAGTTCAGCCTCAGATTCAACCTTGAGTTTTCGGATAAAACCAATTAATTGAGTGGCCCCAAACAAATTCTTTATAGTCGAAGTTAATTATAGAGCGAAATGTTGTACGTTGGACACCTCATATCTCCGGACACCTTAGCGGGCTGGACAGTTGAGAAAAGGAGCAGGTTCTGTTTAATTTTTGTCTCTTGTATGTATAGACACCTCTACATGTTGGGCATTAAGAGTATCCGACTAAGAAGGTTTCATTATATATATATCGAATTTGTATAGGTGCTTAAATATATGTAGATACATTTAAATACCCATAGGCAAACATAAGCATTCGTATAAACGCAATATGTCAAGTTCATATTAAAATATGCATGCAAAATTATTATTCAAACCTACATAAAATTCCCAGACTTGCAGCTGAGTGTGTGCATATAGTAAGGAACATTTTTATACATACCTACATACCCCTCACCCGAAGGTCTTCCATCTTCAATTGTTGTCAGAGTAACGTCGCTCTCTACAGGTAAAAAAATTTGTATCCATTATCGACACTAAAAAGCCTGATCAGTAAATTAGAAAAAAATCAAATTTACCAGAGAGCTCGTAGTCTTTGAAAAATTCTAGAACATCTGCAGCTTTGGCAGAAAATGGCAATCCTCGCAATTTTAAGACGCCTTTAAAGAAAATGTAAACAGCATTTATTAAATTGAGGCATAGATTAAAATGATACTCGGAATATACGTACGTGTACGAACTGATGAAAATTGAAGATTTATACATACGTATTGTCACTGTTATAGTGATGGGGCTGTAGTTTAATGATGCAACAGGGTTGCAGCAACAAGAGAAGAATAGCTCAATATAGATGCAAAGTAACAAAGAGAGTGATATAATCTTGACAGTCATACTCTCTACTTCAATATGAATATTGTTTTAGAATAATATAGAACATTCTGGAATACTAGTATAATATCTAATATATGTAGGACAGTTGCCGACGTTAAATCTAGTCTACTACATATAGTCAGCGTATCAACCAACGCGTATCTTTGTTAAAAATTCATATTTCATGTGTGTCGATATTGCATTAATAGGTACTGCTATGATAGATGATTGACGTAGGAACTTGTGGACCTAAATACAATATTTTCATTATATTTAAATACTTCCTAGATGCATTGCACAAATTTTTTTCAAAATAATATCATATTGCAACATGTAAATATTATAGAACTAAATCTCCCCAGACCTTATTCGGAATACGCAAAATATCCAACACGAAAATTCATTCATTTTTATCGTGAAATAAGCAATACCAAATAATGAATTGTCAACATTAAAAGATATATAGAAAAAAATGCTTCTAAATTATATTATATGTTTGAGTACTACAAACAAAAAGATTTTCTAAACAAGATTAAGTTGACTAAATTTGCTTCAAATATATACAGTTGACATTCAATAAACTGATACTATCGGTTAAACCAAAAATTGTCAGTTCATCGAATACATCAGATTAAAAATATCAAAATGCGCCAGCAAAGAGAGATCAATGGAGTGTAAAGCTATGAAATTATAGAATACGCATATATATGTAGTAACATTACCAGCATATGCTGAATCAGGCTTAAGATGTTGAAAATCGCTGTACGATATTTTTTCATACAAATTAGCTTTGTATGTTTGGAACAAATCTATCCACCTGGAAGAATATATAGATGAAAGTTGAAAAATTTAATAAAAACTTGCATATATATATATATATATATATAGTTATGCTATTGCTACATCAACATGAACACATAAAAGCTATCTAATGAATGAAAAGCTCAAAATATGTACTTTAAAGAATAAAAACAAATCCAAAATAATATATAGCAAGCACGTTACTTATTAATTTAGCTCGATTTGAAATACATTTTTTCAGCCCAAATCAAAAATACATTCACTTTGCCCAGTACAAAACCCACTAATTTTGCCCAACAACAATAATTTAGTTCCATCCAAAAATGTATAAATCAATTTAGCCCAACTCAAAATCTACTAATTTAGCCCAGTCAGTAAATTCATTTGTTTAACTAATAATCTAAAACAAAATGTTGGCCTAATCCAAAATCAATTAAAATTGTGGACAGTCCAGATCCTTTCAAGTACTTAGCCCAACAATTGTCAATTAGTCTAGTCCAACCAAAACTCTATTTATTTAGCCTACAGAAAAACCTGCTAATTTAGCCAAATTAAAAAACCTTAAATTCAGTCCAATCAAGTATCGATTAACGTTAAAAAAGAACCAAATGCGCTAATTTAGCCTAACCCAAACCAGCTTTCAATTTTGCCTAACCAAAATCTTTTAATTTATCCTACTACAAAAATTCATTAGTCCGGTTCACTTCCACCACCGTACAATGAGGATAAACGCACTAATGGGCTAAATAAACAGGTTTTCGATTTAGCCCATGTAAAATTTATCAAACCATATATATAAATCAAAGCCTTTAATGCCTAAACCAAAAAAAAATATATATATATGTTCTTGCTATCAGCAACATTTAGATACTATTCTTGTTTCTGTGAAGAAACCCATCGGGTAAGCCGTTAAAATGACCTGAAAATTGAATTCGACGTCATGTACTCTTTAATGGTCCACTAAAAATGTTCATATCATAACATTCATTTAGAAAAATCAATACATCAAGAGATACAGAAAGAGACAGTTTTTAAGACCCCACATCCGTGAAATATCCCTCCATTTCTGGCAGCCTATTAAATAAACCCTGAATTTTATTGTTAGACGGGGAAATTCAGCTCATTTAGAGGTAATATGTATAATCAGATATAAAATTAGGTGACAGCGCTAAAAGTTATTCAATTTGATCAGTTAGAATATTACAAATACTGACCTTCAAGAATTTATATTATTAGGCAGAAGTTTCTAAAAAATTATTTAAAACGAAAATATCAATCTAAAATATTTAGAAAAATAATTCAAAATGTTCTAGAACAAAAACAACAGTATAGAATATGTACAAGAAAACATACCGGTTTCCCAGCTTTTTCTTGTCGAATTTAAGGGCATCGGCAGCTTCTTGTTCTGTTTGAAAGATAACGTATGCCTCGCCAGTAGGCCGACCATCTATTCCATTAATTATAAACACATTTTTCGCGCTAACTTCGAATCCATCGAAAAAATCTTCAATCTATAGTAATGAAACAGAAAATGACAACTAACCATTCATATTACGATTACACCTGAGAATCCTTCCCTCTCATTGGTTCTATTTCATCCAATAAACTAACAAACTCAATGCTAGGATGTATGTAGCATGGTCGACACGTCAAAACGGTCATTCATTATATGGTAACATGCACTTCTATATTCATACTGGTTAGCTTATTGTACATGTACTGCAATCCAAAACTTTATTGAATAACAGCCATAGAAATTATTCTTAAGATGTGATTCTGGAATGATATCTCGACTTGAAACTCAATTTTTTTCGTACAGTATTATTCTCTTTTCTGAGTACTGTATGCACTCGAAATTTATTATATAAAAGTTTAGACTAGAAAATGAAAGAAATAGCAACCCATTACTTGGCGTAACTTGGGTCGTTAATTAGTATGAATTTAAATACCAGTGTCACTACGTACATGTAGATCTACAGTACAAATATATAAAACAAAGTAGCAACTACAAAAAAGTAAAGCTCAAAGGAACAAAATGTGTTATTAACTGCTGATAATTTTCAATTAACTTCTTGAATATTATTTTTAAATGATCATGGAACATTCTAGAACTATTCAATATTTCATCTAGTACGATTGATAGTTGCCAATACATTATCTAGTCTACGATGGATTATCAGAGTGTTCTTCAGCAGGCAACTTCAAATTTAAATAAATTTGAAATTTTGAGTCTGACCTCACTCTTGGTGACTTCATAAGGCAGACCTCTCATCCTTAAAACACCACGAAAATCTCCATCACCAAGATCACCATGTCTTCCATCTATGTTTATTGATAAATTTAATGTATACAACAGTATGTATACATATACGTATACATATAAATGCATATGCCGACTAGTATTCTTGCATATATGTACTGTTATGAATATGTATGCCCGTGAGTATCAGTGCAAATTAAAAAGTAAATACGCATGTATGGCCATTTATATCAATAGACATCTGTCAGTTTTAATATTCATATATATAGCAATATGACTCATTACATTTCTATGCTCATATGTGCCAATGGGGTAAATACTTGCATACTAATATTTACATGCCAGTAATTGCTATTGGTCATTGCTTTATTTTTATGAATTTGAAGTACATATTACGCATACAACTATATGCAAATAATATTCCATAAATCGATGGTCCAGTAAATGATATATTCTTTGATTTGGAAGGTTTGAACTCCACTAACCTTCCTTTGCTGGTGTCTATTGATATTTCTGAATTGGTATGTTTGATGAAGTGGTAATTTGTTATGTAACTGATAGTACCAGCTTATGGATATGTACTGCTGTTGCTCGTAAATTACATACATACGAACATATATATATTTTTCTCACCTGGAGGTACTGGTTTTCCTGTTAGCGCGTACATTTCTCCGCGCGTTGATTCAAACAAATCAATCCACCGATCGCCTATTTTTTCTTTGTCGAGCTTAAGAGCCTCTTTTGCATCCTACCGCCAAAAGCATCAAATTGAAAATTGGCCGAAAATTCAAATGTTGACCACATAGTTCAAATTCGAAACGCAATATAAAAACATTGAATCCAGTAACGAGAAGAAAAAAATTATTCTAGTTTCTATTTGTTCGTTGACATTACGACATATTTTGCCATACCAGGCATGCAGATTGAAATCTTGAAACTCGAAAGATAAAGGTATGTATTAATATAAACTGTCTTTCCCTTTTTCCATCCTATTTTGTAGTTTAAATACGAAAAACTCTTTTAAAAGTAACATCTTTGGTATTAGCTAGAGGTTTCTTGACCGATGGTTCATGGCATGCAGTGCGCATGCTATTCACTAAATGTGAAGAGGACTACGAAAATATTTATGATTGTGTTTCACTAAAGAAATCATAGTAAATACATACAGTCTGTAAGATTTTTTTGTTCAACCAAAGTTTTAAAAAAACTTTTTTGAATGTTTCAAAATGCTTCACCCTGTAGATGAACAGAAAAAATAGATATTCACTATATTTACAATGTACAAAAAGTATTCCAGAAACGGATACTGCCGGTTACCCAAAATATTATCAGTAAATCGAATATATTCGATTAGAGATAGAAATATGCACCAGCAGAAGGAGGTTGGTGAAGTGTAAAGCTATCATGTAATAGAACATATTGTTCAGTGGGCCATAGAATTATTGAGTATCAACTATATATGATTCAT
The DNA here is from genome assembly GCA_032358265.1 of Vaucheria bursata. Classification (NCBI taxonomy): domain Eukaryota; class Xanthophyceae; order Vaucheriales; family Vaucheriaceae; genus Vaucheria; species Vaucheria bursata. The sequence goes on along the minus strand of JAULBW010002048.1, from coordinate 11,213 downwards.
AAATATCTTGAGCTTTGAACTATATTCTGAACTATGAACTGAACTGCCAGCTGAAAAAAGATATTTTAATTCGAGGACTATCAATTTTCCTGGTTAATATTGCATTGTTCTCGACCAAATCTTTCCCAATTGTATTTGTGCAATATATATATATATAAGAAGTACCGATTCTTTTGAAAAAGTGACATAAGCTTCGCCGCTGGATCTACCATCACGATTCAATGCAATTTGAATTCCAGTTTTGGAGATAGTGAAATCAGAGAAAAAGGAACGAATGTCTTCTTCTGTGGCACTCCAAGGGAGACCGCGCATACGTATTACACCAGGGTAACTAGGATTTTCTAAGCCCTATTATGAATACAGATAATAGATAAAAATTAGTATTATTTATAGATGCATGCATGTATGTATGCACCATTGATATTCAATAAATCGATGGTCTACTATATATATATATATATTGTCTAGTGGAGTGTGAAGCTGTTAAAAACTAAATAATACATAATATGTTTATATTCTATGACTCAATGATATATTCTATTATATGATAGCATTGCACTCTCTCTGCTGATGCATATCGACATCTTTAATCGAATGTATTCGATTGCCTGATAGTTTTGGTATACCAGATGGTGTCAGTTCATGAAATATCATTTATATATGTGCATGCACGTACGTGCAAGTTTTCTGTTATTAACACTTAATGTTTAATTTGAGTAGTTGTGGGTACCTGGATAGCCTAAATGAAGAAAATATCAATTTAACTGTATTGTAAATATGAGGTTACCTTGATTTGTTCAGCTTTTAACGAATCTTCCACTGAATCTTTCATCGCAATAAACACCTCAATATATCGTCGGCCAAGGGTATTTCTATCATGCTTCAAGCAAAGTTCTCTATCTTTTTCGGTACGGAGTCTCACAAAAGCTTCTCCTCTAAAAATGTAAAATAAAGCATAGTCTTTATTAAAAACTGCGAATAGAACTCTAGGACTCATGCCTAGTTTAGATGTTGCATTTGTGTCTTTTTATGGAGACTAGTATAGTATACAATCCAGTATACTAGCCATTGATTAAATATGCAGGTACAGAACAAGCTTCTGGAATTATACTCAAATACGAATGCCAAGCTTAAAACTTTGCGTCAGCACAAAAATAGGCAAATTTTATCAATCGAAAGAGTCATTTTGACTCTCCGAGCCTTACTTGTACAGTAGTAATATGCCTTTTCAACTTTACATTTGTGCACATAAAAAAATGCGTTAAAAAGTTATATCAAAAAATTTAATTTTTATATTCATGACATGTATACAATAGATATTCTTCCACAAACTGATACTGCCAGTTTAACCAAAAATTGTCAGTTCATTGAATAGATCAGATTAAAAATATCAATTTGCGCCAGCAGAAGGAGGTTGGTGGAGTGTAAAGCTATCATATAATAGAATGTATCATTGAATCACAGAATATAAACATATTATGTATTATTTAGTTTTTAACAGCTTCACACTCCACTAGACAATATATATATATAGTAGACCATCGATTTATAGAATGTCAATAGTGCATACAAGAACAGCATATCAATTTCAGGCTTATTTACTTTGCATTGTGAAGTATGTAGACCATATCTTCTGTAACATTGATATTGCTAAGAAATGACATTACATCTTGCGGCGAAGCATTCCATGGCAATCCTCGCAGCGTCACAAAGTACTGGAATTCGGAATTTCGAGCAAAATTTGCACCTGCAAAAGTCAGAAAGTATTATGTAGAAATACATTTATTTGTATATATGTATAATATCAGCATGCTTTTAATAAATTTAAATAAATTTACATTAATGACTGGTTTTCACGTTTGAAGAGTAAACAAAAGGGGCTGTTCTTCAATTCAAGCATATTCTTATGAAAACTCAAGTATAATGCATATCTATGTAAATACTAGGTTAATGAGTGAAAGTAACCGTAAAGTATGATACAAAGGTAGAAAAATAGCACCCTAAGAATTAGAAATAAATGGAATTGAAACCTTAGATAAAATTGAATATGAAAAAAAATCATACATTCATGCATACGTACGCATCAGTTTGAAAGTATTTGTATGCAAGCATCAATATATTATTATTCCTATTTTGAAAGAAGAATAATTTATTAAAAAGAATGACTTTCGAATTTTCAAAAGAGATTTAAAATAAAAGCTCTACATCTTAGATATAGAATTTAAAATCAAAACAGATTAGGGTTTGATTTAGGAAAAATCTTGTAAAATAGGACATGTGTCTGTTGATAAGATTAAAGTTACAGATTTGTATAAAGTTCAACCAATTTTCTACTGCAGAAAATTTACTTAGCTCTTGTTTAGTTGATTTAAGTCAAATTAAAATCTCATTAGAGTGCTACATAATGAACTAAAAATTCACTAGTAAGAGAAAATTTAAGAACACAAGTCATACTTTGATACCTTTTCAAACCATAATGAGCTATTTTCAGTCAATAAATCATATTCAGAATAATTTTAAAAAAATAGAATGCCTCAAGCATGAGTTAACGGGTTTTTCTATATATTTATGAAGTTATGATAGCAACAAAGTCAATTTAAAACTGATTTTATATTACATATAGTATATATGTGTCATTGAAGCTGCGCTCTAAGCAATGACCCACGAATGTTGCCTTTATTGTTCTTTTTCTCTTCAATATTGCCCTCTTTCTGTCAAAAATTAATCTTTTTCCTGTTAAAAATTTTCTTTTTTTGGTTCAGAATTGCTGTTTTTCCAACTTCATCACAATCTCCCCAATGTACTTTTTGTTACAGCAGAAAATTAAAGTAAATAACAGTGAAGGGACTTACCCAATTTAAGATAATATTATCATCAAAAAATTCATGCTTCTATACTTGATAATTTCTAGAATAAAATATATTATAGACTAGTCTACCATTTTAATTATTGACTAGTCTACTAGATCTTACAAGTCATACAGTTTTTACTATTGGTTTATCTACTCGAATATTAACTAGTCTAGCCTTTGAGATAGTATACTACACAGGATTAGTTTACTATAAGTACAAACTACAAATTTGATCAATGCTACAAGCATTTAAATTGACTATTCCATTTGAATATGCCCTAGAATTATTTTCTTTTTAAGACTAGTCGACTAGATTATGTATTAGACTATTCTACTATATACAGCAATTGGCCAGTATGCTCGAACATACATTAGACTTACAGTAGGCTAGTCAACTAGTTCTGCAGTAGATGAGTCTAATTGATAGCAACACAGTCAGCTGAATTTAATTTACTATGCTCATCTACTGGATTATATAGTAAACTAGTCTACTAGATATTCATGACAATTCAAAACTGGGCATGGCAAGTTATATGCATAGTAGTTCAATTGCCACAAAAATGTTTATTGAGTACAAGTATTGAAGTAAAATTTTCGAAAAAATTCAAATATTTTGAATGCTTGATTTATCCTCGACTGATGTTGAAAATATGCATTATCTAGAAAAAGCAAAAAACTAATTGCACATAAAATCAGTAACAGCTGAGGTGTGAATTTGATCAGTATCATTCAATTTCATGGATTAGTATTTTGCAAATGGGATATTCAAAGTATGAGTTTTAATAAACTTTCAATTATCATACCTGCGTGTCTTATGAGCAGGGCATAAATATTAATAATTAGCACTCTGAAGAAGTACCTATCGTATATGGATGCTCCTAATTTTCATGCTATATTTACAAATATTTATCCCCAAGTGCTATATTCGTTTTTTTGACATTTTTAATATATCTATGTATTTACAAACTTTTTCTATCTACAGTTAATATTCCATATACTGACGCAGTCAGTTACACCAAAATATATCAACTGACCGAATAAATTGGATTAAAGATATCACTATAGACTAGCAAAGGGAGATTGATAGAGTGTAGGATCAACAAATGTACTTCAAAAATCGAATTAGTTTATTAGCTTCTAGTTTGTCTTTTTGAACAATGCGTCTCTTCTACGAAAAACAAAATATTATAAATGCAAAAATCTTCTGTTCTGCTAGCTAATGTAAACTCTAATTAGCAATTCTTAGTCCTTGCTAAACGTTTTTAGCCCTTGCTAGCCAAATGGGGGAGGGGGAGACAGGCCATAATCATAAGCGGAAGGCAGGTAAGAAAAAATAGTTTATCATAACTGTTAGAATTTCAACTCGAAAAAAGCTAGCTATAGCTAAGTATTGACAGCCATGCACTATTTGAATTTATATTATTCTTATCTCTCATCTACTGTAATATTTTTGTAAACAACTGAATAGATTGAATCATATGCAGTAAAATGAAATTGCAATTCTAAAGGTACTAAAAAGTATAATATTAGTGTGCAATAACAGCAAATGTGGTTGTATGTTTTTCTAGTAAATATATGCATAAATATAAATTTTTTCAAGTTCGTATTTGTAAGAAAAAATTTCGAGTTTTTTTTAATCTATATGAATTGGTACTAAAAAATGGCTACAGTAACATTTCCAATTGCGCAGTGGAGTATTTCTAATGCCCAATGCACTAATAATTTTAAGGCTAAAATTACGCCTAAATTTTTGTGACTAAGATCTCGATATCACAGTTATTTGTTTGGATGTTGAAGGAAATATTATACTTCCTAGTAGTAGATATGTCAAAAAATAGACTTTTTATTACTATATGTAACTATAATCTATTGATAGATACAATTCATGTGGCATGTGAAAATACTGCTATAATATGTTTGCATACCAGCTTGGCACAGATTATTTGAAAATCAATGTCATGTTCAATTGAATTTTTACTAGCATTATCTGAAAAATTTGATGTCTTTTTAGAAATCAAGTTCATTCGAGAAACGTACAAATCAAAAGTATACTTATCGAAGGATTACTGTAGAGGTAAAATTTTAACTTGAGCACTGCATCAGTGCATAATTTTTGAGAATAAGCACAATTATTCCTACTACTAGAAATGAAAAATTAGCAAGACATTCAAACCCTCTCTATGCGCTTCACAACTCCCATAAAAAATCTGTGATTTTTTAGTATTATATTTTAGTAATTGAGCTTTACTTATTTAATTTTGACAGGCATGTTTAGTTTCCATTAACTATCATCTATGATATTATTGCGTCATTAGAAATTTTTTTAATTTAATTGAAAGATATATTTAAAATTGAGTCTATGTTGCGGGCAGATTTTAAATAATTATCAGCACAAGCTGTTGAAAATGGCTTCATCAATCTGTGTAAATTTACTCTTGTATTTAAAAATCGCTCATAACCTATTTAAATAACGAAATAATTTTTTCACCCCCCCTTGAAACAAAATTTAGCGCTCCTAAAGCAATATTCCCCCACTAAAAAACCAATCACCTTCCCAATTCACCAACCCCTTAGCTTTCTTGGCGTTTCCATCGCTATCATTTCCTGCGCCACGTTTTCGACTAAATGAGTCAGTTTCCATTAGCAAGACTTGGTTATCATTTTCAGTTATCGCTCCGGGTAAGGATCTCTCTACCGAAGATTGATACAATCGTAAGTTTATTACAGTGAGCTCTTGAAAAAATGAATTCTCACTGATTTTCAACTTATTACAATAAGCCAAACAACATAAAATGTCAAGTCAGATTAGAAAAACAAATGTGCATGCATCCGGAGTAACTCCAGCATGAATGGAATACTCGAGCAGCACAAGATACTAGATATTTCATATATAAATACAGAGAAGTAAAAATTTGCGGCGCATCCTGTGAAAAGGCAAATAAATGTGATAGAAATCAAAGGCACTCAAATTCAAAAAAGGACTAGACGGAAAACCAATTATCATAATGTTTTCACGTTGATGGAGTGTAATATCAAACATTTCTGAAAATTTTTGAGAAACGCTGATATCGTTCATAAGCCTACAGAAAGATGGAAACTTACCACTTAGGTTATCATCAGGCTGATACATTTTGATAAATCTAATATGACTTCACTGCGGTCCAAAAGCGACTTGTTACCTTTTCCATAAATAAGCATGTATATTTTGTATCACGTCAACAGCAAATTAGAAATTTTAAGAGGCTGGCAGAGTAGACTAATAAACATCCCCAATTACCTGGAAAAAAAGACATATTTGTTAAGTTCGAAGATAAAAATCTTAAACACGAAAATACTTAAAATTCAATTTGGATTTGGTAAAAGATGGTAAGACATTTTCAAATGTCGGTTTATAACCCATACCACAAAGATGTCACCCCCTGTATAAAAGAATGAAAAAATGATTCAAAAAGTAGAATTTTCAACTAATGCACTTAAGTTATTCTTTAAACAAAGAACATTCCCAGCATACTCAGTTATTCTTTCTTGATTTTTTTCTCCATTTACACATTGTGGCAATAGGCATGGTGTACCAGGACAAACATGATCAGAGGAGAATGCGTTACATTGCACAGAATCTTACTGAACAAAGCAAAAATAGTAGAGACATTGCAGAGGTCTTGGAAGTCAGGAAGCGCACCACGAAATGTTGGCAAAAGGATGATTTCAGAGTTGAAATGCCCAGAGTGAAACGTGCAGAGTATCAAAAGGATGAATTGGCACCTTTGATACATGATTTCTTCAAGGAAAACATGAACACAACAATGGATCAGATTTGCACTAATTTGAACCAGGAACATAATGTAGCATGCAGCAGAATGACCATATCATGCCTGCTCAACAAGGACAAGGTCACACAAGAAGTCCACGTACTCTTACAGCAAGTCCATGGATGAAAAGGTAGAAAACTTCAAAGAAAGGTTGGAAGATCATAAAAGAACCATTTATGATCTTGATGAGGCAGCCTATATGATAAATTATGTACTGCGCAGAAGATGGGCTCCCAAAAAAAAGCGTGTCTTGCTGCAGAGATTGGGCACATGTGGACAGTGCTATTTCTTACTGCTTTGCATGCAGAATGACACTGACAATCTGGTGGTGGCATGGCATCTCACAGAAGGTAGCATGATGGAAATCATAATTCACAACATTGTCAGTTATCTTAAACTGGACAATGAAGATGTAATACTTGTGCTGGACAACATCGTCATTCATAAAGTTGCTAAAAGCTATGCAATGAGGATATGAGCACTGTTACTTAGCTGATAGAGAAATGAGAAATGATCCTGAATTATCTGCCCCCATCCATGCCAGTTCTCAACATAGTTGAGTACTGTTGTAACATAATCAAGCAGTGCATGAGGATGCAGAAGTCAAGTGATGAAGAGAAACTGTGTGCAGCAATAACGACAGGTACTGAAAGGCTGACACATATGAAAAGGACATGTATGCAAGCATTTGAAGAGATGTACAATCCTTTTCTGGGCAAGTGACCTACTGGTCATGGTCAGGTGTGTTTGGCAGCCTCCAATGTTTACCTGTTTCTAGGATTAGCTACCCTACCATGATGTGAGATGGAGACAGTTAGGAACCAATCTCTTTAGGAAGTCAGTTCTATTTTGCGTAGCTGCAGTAAGTTTTCATGAAAGTATTTGTAAAGTTTCAAGTAAATTGGCTGCATAGATGCCAGTAGGGCTATATTTTTATGTGTGAATAAAGTTACCTCACTTCTATCAATGCAATTAATGCATAACAATATATGCATTCTGTCATAGTTTTCTTGTATCTTTGTTGCATTTTATGGTCCTAACAAAAACTGGTAAAAAAACGAAAGGCCAACCCTGCATTTGGGGATTAAAAGAAGTGGCAGAAAAAGTACATCTTTACTGCCATCAAGATAGGGGGTGATCAAACTCTGCAGGGATGATACAATGTACAAGCTGTTCTAGCAGTGCTATTAGGAATCAACAGACTAAAGACTATGCATATAACCAATAATAAGTACAACCAGAAACCCAAAGAAAACATACACAGCCAATAATGTGTTGATCCCTATTCATGTGTTGCCAAGAATGAATCTTGTCAATACAATACTACTTAAGAGCACACGCTTATGAGAACACACTAATGAGAACACTCTTTAAGAGAACACACTAATGAGAACACTCTTTAAGAGAACATACTTTACAAAAAAGCACATATAAGACAAATTAAGTCCATAGAGTCACAGTTCCATAACAGATCATGGCGAAACAGACCAGATCCTGACAAGTGCACCTTTTAGTGCAGCCTCAATGCATAGAATTCATTGATCCTGGTCTCCCTCCATGCAACTTGTCACCTTGGAGGAAGTAAGCAGCTGTCAAATATGGAACATGTTAGGGACTGTTTTGCACCATTATCTACATTGAGCAACAGTTTAGATCTACCCAAAGCTGAATGATTTTATACGATTCACATTCCTTCATCACAAATCCAAATCATAATTCTATGCATTTATGCAACTTATTTGTTGCAAAGATCACCCTCTGCAACACATGTATCAAGGATAATATACTTGTGTCATTCACACATTTGTCATTTATAACTTCCGTCTATTTCTTGGCTTCAGTTATTACAGTTTGCAACGAGTAAAATTTGCATCAAAAAATTAGAAAAAATTATGAAAAATCCAACATCCGCAATCATGGCTCAACTAGTAGCAATGTAGAAGGAGATTGTGGCATTACAAGGCACAATTGCTTTACAGCAGGAGCAAATCAAAGCCTTGGAATGAAATGCAGCAACAAAGGAGTTGCAGATTGAGGAATTTCAAGGAAACTTTTCAACTCAGACCATTGGCACATTGCAGTGCAAACCGAGAACTGCCAATCCAGAATTATTTTGTGGCAATAGGAAGAAGACAAGGGGACTTACACTTCAACTGCAAATCATAATCAGCGTGCAGCCATCACAGCTCCCTGGCAACAGAATAAAATTGAATTATGCTGTTTTATTTCTTTTTGGCACAGCATTTACATGGATTACTACTTATTTGGAGGTGGACCATTTGATTTTGTGGGACTTGGACAAACGCTTGAAGGTTTTTCTCTTAGCTTTTGGCAATATCAATAGAGCGCAGAAGGTAAAAAATTGTATTAAACATTTGCTAAGGAAATCAATCAGCTTTTGCTCTGGTGCCCAAATTCCAATAATGCCCTTGAAACGCAGCGGCCAGAGTCCGTATTACTCAGCTTGTTTTATCAAGCATCGAACAATGTTTTAAAGGACAAAATCTGCAAAACAAAATGTTCTGAGAGCATAGATGAATATTACTAACTTGAGATCAGGACTGATAATCGATTAACCAAGCAGAGTAGGGAGCAACGTGCCAGACCAGCATCTTCTTTCTCTATGGAATGGAAGCCATTTGTGCCATCCTCAGTGCCTAAAGATCTAGATGCGATGGTGATTGCTTCAACTTGCCTTACATTTCCACAATGATCCAAGGGAAATGGACCATCAAAAAAGAAGAAAAATGACAAATCATGTTCCAATCTTTCCAGTTACAGCAGTTTGAGCAGCAAAGTGAGTAACCATCATCACACTGAAGATTGTTCAGCCATTTCCAGTTGGATATAAAAAAACTGGAGATTCCCCTTACTAAGAGAGGAACGGATGGGCCAAGGCAAAACCTTTGAGATATTCATGCTGATGTAAGGACACTTACTGGTGTCACCTTGGACTGAAACAATTAGTGCCGATTATATGTGAAATTTGTATACCTAATTCTAGTCAATTTAGGTTGATTACAGGTTTCTACTCCTGCGGAGCACCTCAGTGCCTCTGTGGAGCATCTCAATCATGACCATGGATTAACTATATTTGATGACCCCTCCATGGTCTACTGACCTACTTATATCTACCTGTACTGCTTTGGTCCATTCAAGATCAAACTTATACATGAAATTGAAGGATTGGTTTGAGCATATTGGACTGCTTAAACACAGGCCAAAATCTTTGTTACATCTGGAAGTAGTTGATGGTACTATTCTGACCACTAACACAACTCATCATGCATTCATACTCCTAATATATGACAAGTACCCATTTTGCTTTAAGGTTCAAATTATTGATCATACTCATAGTTCTACTATATTGGGTATTGATTGGTTAAAGGAACTTAATCCTAAGAGTAATTCAGAAATATTCAGACTTGCTACACAAAATATAGAAAAACATTCAAATAGAAAATATATAACTCCACTTGAACAAATTACAGAAGTCAGTGATAAATTTGATATCATTTCAAATATACATTTAGTGCACTTATTATTATTGACATGTACTGGCACCAATAGTTACAATGCCATGTATGACAATACAGCAGAAGTACAGGATTTTATCATTTATGACAGCAACAAAATAAGTATGAAACTTCTAGAAGAATACAAGGATTTTGCATTGGTATTTTCAAAAATCAAAAGCAAGACTCTACCAGAACACTGGAAATATAACTTGAAGATCAAGATAAAACCGGATACAACTGTTCCTTGGGGCCCAATATACCCTCTTTCCATACCAGAGTTGGAGGTATTTTGGACACATATAGATGACAATCTGAAGAAGGTGTCAAGACTAACAAATTGTATCGAATGTAAGCCAGAAAACCAGAACAATATAACACAGAGATACTATACATTCAATACTATTTCATTAATCTTGGTTCATGTGTTGACAAGATTCACTCTTGTCAACATTTTCAACCTATGCTTGCACATACAAACCGAATTAGATCGATATAATTACAAATCCCTGAAAGAATTGTAGATAAATAAACCATATGGCGAAAACATATTAGATCCTGACAGAAGGATATATACATCCTCCAAAATTACCTGCAAGGACCCCAATTTTCTTTATCAAGAAAAAATCCAGAAAATTGAGGCCAGTGATAGACTATACGGAACTAAATGAGGTTACAGTTAAGAACCGTTATCCACCACCCCTTATGCATGAACTCATTGCGCAATTCACTACTGCCTGCATTTTTTTAAAAATTGATTTACGAGGTGTGTATTATCTGGTTCATATCATAGAGGGTGATAAACAAAAGACCACTGTTAGGATTAAATCTATTGCCATGCAATTGATTACTAAATTGTGATTGTTTTGTTGTAAAGTATTATAATTTGTGTACAATTCTTTCAAAAGCTGTATTCATAATGTCTTTTGCAATGTGTTGCAAGATTCAGTCTTGACAACACATTGTCAAGACGCACAACAAACAGGCAAACAATGCAAAAGAGTAACAGCTCAATTGTACATTATATCTTAACCTGTG
>JAULBW010002037.1:0-25771 GCA_032358265.1 Vaucheria bursata | reverse complement strand
CCTAATAACCCTAATAACCCTAATAACCCTAATAACCCTAAAATCGACAGGTAATTTAGTTGAACAATTAGCCTGGAATGTGGGTACTACTGCAATTGGTATTGATAAATGTCTCCGATTTTGGAATACTATTCCTCGTCAAGTTACTAATTCTGGAGCTGCAACATTAAATACTGTACCTTTATTATATATGAAATATAAAAAACCAAATTTAAATTTAGGATTGTATATAGAGGAAAAGTTAAAAGAATATTAACCTATAATAGAAAAATATGGAGAATCCTGTATAGTACAACAAAACAACGATGATGAATACCGATATCATCAATGCCGAACATGCAATATGTTCTGCACTTTTATTCGCTATCAAGAACAATGTCAAGATTGTATATTGAAATGGAACGGATCAAAAAAGGATCATAAAAAGGATTATAAAAACAAATAAACAGTTGTGCAGCGCAATGTGCTTTGCTTCATTAGTTGTTATCTTTTGTTATTTCATATATATATATGTAGTATATATTATATACCGTACGTTCCCGAATTCATCGAGAGTTTTTATAAAGTGAATTATATATTATTTATCGAGAATGGACAATTGAATTATATATGCTTATCGTGAAACTAAAATACAATTATTTATTGTTATCGTGAATTTCAACATCGCTTTCTTCATCAAGTACAATTTTGTCTGATGCTATCATATATCCTATATTGTTTACTGGTTTTCTTTCTCTAGCACTCTTTCTTGAACCGTATACACGACGTTTTAATACATCTAATTCATCTTCATCCCTATCTGAATCAGTAATACAATCGTAATAATCCTTTTTTTCTTCCTCTTCACCATCTTTTGGTACAAAACCATAAGCTTCTAATTGATTTCTTACCACTTTATCTAATGCTTCTTGCTGTATTGTTGCATCAAATGGATTGCGTATTTGATACATGCATTTAAACCAACCAGCAATAATTAATTCCTCTCGATCTCCCAATCTTTTCCAACTATTATAACACCAATCCATACACAAAGGTTTAATAATTGCCATACATGTAGTTAATTTAACAGGTTGATTGGATAGTAATTGCTTAAATACTTCATTAGATGCCCAATCCTCATATTGTTGTTTAATTAAATGCTTAAAAGAATAATTTAATGCAACATCTGCAACCTGTAGTTTGGAAGTACATTTTTATGTGTTTTTCTAACATATTCCCGGAATTCCTGTGATTTATGAACACTCCAACAATCTAATAATACAATAGCTGAACTAGATTCTTGTAGAGATAGATCCTTTATTGTTTTAGTAATATAAGGTTGAATAATTCTTTCCATATACTGTTTCATTGTATCAATATTACTCCAATGATTATCAGAATGTGTAATATGGAAACCTGCTTTAACTACATCATGCGTTACCTCTGCATGGCATCTATCTGTTGTTCCTTGAAATATTAATTGTAGTGGTAATAAATGCCCTGATGCACTAGATGCAACAATAGCAGTAATCTGTCTTTTGTCATCTTGAAAGTTAATTCCAACTTGTTTAGATCCTTGTTTCTCATAGGTTGTTTTAGATGGTGGGACTAGATTAACACCTGTTTGATCAAAATTAACTATTAGATTTTTATGCACATTTAATGTTTTAGCCAATACAGCAATTCTATCAATCATATCTCTTCCTAAATTAACAATATAATTATTATAGTGCCAAAATAACAGGTTAGAGAGTGCATTTAAATAACGTTATCTCCAGAAAACAAACAGTTAATAATGACATATTTAAATAGAAAAAAACGAGATCTATTCGAATCTGTAATCAGATCTTAATAATGTTAAGGATTGACAAAGTTACATTACCTAATTGTTCCCAATTATCTGGTACGCTAGATGCTGTAGTAGTTGCTCTACGTACTGCCCAACTTAAATTAGCATTAACCCAATCAGATATAAAATGTTTACTTAATTTTAATTGTTGTAATAACTCAGGTTTAAGTAATCTAATTAGTGCTGTCATAACAATACGAACTTGTCTAATTTTTACTGATACACCTGATTCTCTCAATGCTAATAGTATTTCTTTAATTTTTGATTGTAATTCTGGATGAGCATTTAATATTCTACTACGTCCACCATTTCTTTTCAGTTTTCCATGATCCATTATTGCTTGATATTGAGGTAATAACTTATGATTCTTGTCAAACCATCCATCAATCGTTGAAGCCTTTAACAATTCGAACTTTGCATGGGATTCAGTTGGTAATTTTGGATGTTTCCTTTGTAAATATTTTACTGCTAAATAACCTGATTTATGTACTTTATATGCTTCTAATATATCATGGATTAATATGGAATTAAACCAATTAATACGATATTTTTTGTTAGATTCTTCATCATTGTCATCATTATTGTTATTGTTATTATCGTGTAATGCATTATTTATAGATATTTTTATTGGTGGACGACCTGGTTTACGCTTCTCAGCATGTTTTTTATTATTTGGTTCAGTTTTATATTGCTCTTGTTGCGAAACAAATTGTGCCCAACTAATTTTGGTGGTGTATTTGTCCATCTTTTGTGTGTATGCAATTGATGCCTTGTTGCAAAAAGCGCCGAATTATTTTCAAATATCGAGAGTCAGCGAGGGAATTATTTATGTTTATCGAGAATTTATAATACAATTATTTAATTTTATCGTGAATCGTAAAAATAATTATTTATTCTCGATGAATTCGGGTACGAACGGTATATTCTGCTGCATTTTGAGATTTGATTTTCAAAATTTTTGACCGCATTATTATATCATTTTATTGAAAAATGAAAAAAATCGCCACATACATTTTTATGTAAAGTGAAAAAAAAAAATACTTTTGGAAAATGGATACTAAGAAAGATAAATCCCGTAAGCGTAAACTCAGTGTAAGACATTTAATACTGAATTGTTTAGCAGATGGATCAAAGACTAAACAACAAATAAAGAAATATGTATTTCAACAAAGAAATATTTCAGGATCAGATGCTAGTTTAATAGCCAATATCACAGCTACGAAATATCAATTACAACAAGACAATATCATTACAAAGGAAACTAAAGAAGATGCAGGAGAAAAAGTATATACTTATAGTCTGGTATCGAGCAATAACAATAACAATGATAATAATAATAATGATAATAGTTCCAATAAAAATGAGACTGAAGAACCATTGCTTACTACTCCAAATAATAACACCCAAGATACCGACATAATTAATACCATTCCTATTCCTACTTATTCTGTGTCCACAGACTCTAACAATGGCACTAATGAAAATTCGGGTAATATTAATAGTAGTAGTAATATTGAGACTAATACTAACACTAGCACTGCTACTACTGCTACTAATAATAATATGAATGATAATAATAATAATAACAATAATAATATTAACAATGATATTGGTGACCAACAGAAAACATCACGACAACGACAAGAAGGACTGATTTATGATTCAATTTCAGTGAAACGACGCAAGTTAAATAATAAAACTAACACTCATCCTAATGCTGGATCATGTGACAATAGTGATTATAATCCATTTAAAGATTGGCCTAAACCAGTTCATATAGGTCTCCCGGTACCTCAATTATTAAAGCAATTAGGTATCAATCCTTTAGATTATACTTGTTTTACAGAGCATGGTACATTTCGAATAGTTGATGCTGCTCGTAAATATTTTACGTACTTGTGTGATAATACACCAGAAATAGCATTACGAATAACAATTGAATCATATAAAAAACGTCGCACAAATAACCACCAACAGCAGCAACAAGAAACTAATAAAGTGCATTCAATAACTTCAAATCTCAATCGACCAAGCCAACAAGTACAAAGAATCGAAGAAGGCCATCCAATGGTGAATCCACCACCGCAAATCAACCAAGAAATCGACAACGAAATGCAACAACCAAGCCAAACACAACAAGATGAAGAACAACATGAACAAGAAAAGCAGCGCGATCATCGCAGTAATAATAATAATGATAATAATAATAATCACAATAATAATAATAATAATAATCATAATAATAATAATAATAATAATACTAAACATAATAATAATAATAATGATCCTAATGAATATGAAACCGATGAAACAGATGAAGATCTGTAGCTTTTTAACAAATTAAATGATAATGATAATTGCTAATTATATATCTATATATCCCTGCTGGATTTGGCTTCCATTTCGATATTGTGATACTTTACTTGTACGTAAATATAAGCTGATCCATTAGAATAACATTGGGTAGGATACGATATGAATAGAAGATGAATAGCGGGTAGCAGGAATTTATTCATTACATTTCCTTTGGATCATTTATTAAGAAGCCCATGTACCGTATCTATTAGGATGTCAGGTAGTTGTGTACAAAGTATTATCCAATCGATGTGATTCTGTTTATATTAAATATTGCTCCCGGATTGCATTTAACGACCTAATAGTGGATTCAAATATTATACTTTGAACACATACAAATTGTGTTAAAAATGAATACTCGTTAAATTAATTAAATTTTCACTTAATTTATTCATATTTTGAACAGATATACATAAATATGTAAATCTATCTAATCCACAATTAATAAATTTTATTTTTGTAATTGAGTTAATTTACATAACGAATTAATAATAGTATAATAAAATTACGATTATTCCAAATAGAGCTACAATCAATATATTGGAACCAATAACGATTTATTGGTTTTAATTGTATTAATATTGTATTTGTAGATAATAAATCTAATATATTTTCTAATATTTCTGGTGGCAGCTTATCAAATAAACCCAATTCAGAAAGATTATTAGACATAATCACCAAAAGTACTCTCTTAGTTAAGCCACTATTATGTATTATTATTATGAATATGATTATTATTACTATTATTCCGATTATTACCACCATTATTATTAGTATTATTATTATTGTTTTTATTAGTATAATGGTAAGCAGTAGTTGAAAGATGTTGAGGTATAATTTACAATTCTTTTCATCTCTATAATATGTAGTAAAATGATAATTGAATTGTTTAATATTATAATATTCATTAGTATCACATAGTACATCACTTATTAAATTAAAAGAGGTTTTATTTTCTTGTCCTCTTAATATTTTTTCTATATCTTTACTAGTAATATTACTACAGGAAATAATATAAATATTAGTTAATGATGTATTTCTACGTTTTCCTAAAGCTTTACAACAATCATCATTTAGTTCTTTATAATGATATAATTGTAACTCAGTAAGATTAACGAATGTATTAATTATTTTACTTAAAGTATATCTAATAATTTCAGTTATATTATTAGCTATTTTTGGATCATATATATCACAATGAATATTATCTAATAATAATATTTTTAATGATTTCATTGTTAATAACAAATCAAAGTATTGAGGAGCAAATATCCAATTGGAACCTTGTGCTTTTATTAATCTTAATTGAGTTATATTTTTAAAATAAGCAAAGTGAATTATTGAATCAATTAAGATTAATCTTTGTAAATTAATACAATTATTAGCTAATTTAAATGAATTATGAGTTCCAAATCGTTTCATACAATCAGGAGGTAAATGAATAATAAATAGATTATATAACACATCTTTGTATACAAATAAATGCTTCAATTTAGGATTTACTATAGGGGAAGAATATTGTAAATAATTATTTAACCATACAATTTTATTCATAGTATAAATGTTAAATTGAGTACATACAGGTTTAATAATAGTTATAATCTCATTTAATGTAAAATATCTAAATATATGAATTAAGATTACCGCTTCAGGTAATTTACGGAACAAATCAAACTTGTGGTTATTTGATATATTATCATTATTAATAATATTATTATTATTATTATTGAGAGATATAATTTGATGATGTAACTGTGTTGCATGCGTACTAGCAATTAAAACACTATTATTACCAGTAGTATTAACACTTTCAGTTATATAATTATGAGTTGTACGAGCATATTCATATAATTCATTGTTGTAAAGATTATTCATGTTATTATTTGAAGCGTGGGCTTATTTCGTGTAGATACTAGTTATGTATTATTATTGTAATCGTTTTATTAGTATAATGATAAGCATTAGCTGAAATTCCTTCAACAGTAAATTTCCAATTACTTCTTTCACAACCATATTTAGTAAAAGGATAAGTTAATTGATTAATATTATAATACGAATTACAATTAAATAATATATCACTTATTAAATTAAATGATGTATTATTCTCGTGTGATTTTAATATAGTTGATATATGTTCAGTAGTAATGTTAGTACATGAAATAATATGAATATTAGTTAATGTTGTATTTTTATAATCTACTAAAGCATTACACAAGCCATTATTTACTTCATTATAATCATATAATTGTAATTCACTAAGATTAACAAATGTATTAATAATTTGAGTTAAATGATCCGCTATATTATTACTTAATAATTGGAAATATATATTATGTAATGATAAGGTTTTTAATTGTGTCATCATTAATAATGTATTAAATTCTTCAGGAGCAAATACCCAACGTGCTCCTAATGATCTAATTAGTCTTAATTTAGTTACATTTATAAAACAAGAAAACGTAATTATTCCATCAATTAATGTTAACTTTTGTATATTAACACACATATTCACTAATTTTAATGAATTATTTGTTCCACATAGTATCATAGCAGCAGGGGATAAAGGAGAAATAATTAAATTATATAACACATGTTGGTATGCATATAAGTTATCAAATGTAGGATTTACTTTAGCAGAAGCATACTCTAAGTAACTATTTAGCCATACAATTTTATTGGTAGCATAAATTTTAAATTGCTTACATATAGGTTTAAGTAAGAATAGTTATAACCTCATTTAACACGATCATTATTATTATTGTTCGAGACATGATCATTATTATTATTGTTCGAGATAATATTAACACTATTATTTGGAATATAATTATTATTTGTACGAGTATATTCATATAATTCATTATTATTAGTATTAGATATTATATTATATTTTCCATTAAATAATGTATCTAACTCTTGTTTTGTTATAATAATATCAGTAATCATAGCAATAAATGTATGATGATTTAATAAACAAGTTAACATATTAATAATTATACTTTTATCAATTTTCGTAACACTGCCCACAATTTTAATATATTTTAATTGATGATCCATTGGTAGATTAGCAAAGGATTGATAATTAGTAGGAGTTATTTGCATTCTTATAAACTCTAAATTTTTTATTTTTTTTAATTGCTCGAGCATTCTAGTAAAAAAATTATATTGCCCATTTACAGGAATATTTATATTATTAAATGATAAGTATGTTAAATTGTTGATTTCTAATAGAGTATTCATTTCCTGTGGAAAAATATATAAATAAAATTTAGATCCAATTAATGATAATGAGGTTATGTTAGTAAAATATTGAAATTTAATTAGAGAATCTATTAATATTAAGGATCTTAAGTTAGGAAATGAATAAGATAATTGGGCACTTGTTACATCATTTAAAATATGGACTTTATTTGCATTTACACATTTATTAGTTAATTTATATATATACAATTTATATTTATCTAATAATTTAGAATAATCAGTATCTTCAGCATTAGTATATATGGTTAAATTATTATCTATCCATAATATATTTGTATCATTACAATAATTATTATTAAAATCATGATTAATTAATCTTAATTTAGATATAATATCATTAATTGAAATATAATTTATTATAAGTTGAATTAATACTGTTGGAATTACATTAAATAGTTGAAACTCTTTAGGATTACCATTAATATTATCATCGTTATTATTATGGCTAAATAATTGATACAACGGAGGATTAGCAATTAATATTGTATTAGTGCTACTGATATTGTTATTAGAAGAAAGAGAGGAATGAATTATTTTAATACATTCGTATAATTTGTATTGTTGATCCACACATTTTATAGTATATTTATCATTAAAAGAACTCAATTCCGAATCAGTTAAACTAACATCACTTTCAAGTAATTTAAATGATTTTCGTTGAAATAAATTTGTTAATAAATTTATAATTCCTACGGGCTTTGTTTGTAAACATTTAATCATTGATATATTAATTAATTGATGATTATTATGATTAGCAATAATATTACAATTTATTACTAATTTCGATAACCAAGGATACTTATATAATCCCTTTATATCATCACAAAAACGATGTCCTCCCAATTTTATAACAGAATTGTTCCATATTATTGAGGATTTACAATAATTATTATTAATTCATGATTTTGTACTGAAGATAATATTGTACTTACTGGTAAATAATAAATAATAGCTGATACAATAGGCGAAGGGAAACTTTAAAATTATCTCCTTCACCTATGTATTTAATCTTACAAAAGCTCATAAATGATATATTATTCAATGTTAGTAATCACACAAAATGTAACAATCATCTGTAGTCAATAAATATAATTATGCAGATTATTATTAGATTAATTAAAGAATCTCCACAATCTTTTGGAAGAAAAGGATTTTGCAAAAATTCACTGGATTGATGCTGCATTAATAATGATATACACAATAGTGCGTCATTAAATAATAATAATTCGGCAATAGAAGCGGATAACATTAATACAATTTATACAGCTTCAAATTAATTCACCATAATAATAACAAGATTGAGAATATATAACGAGTAATGATGTTGCCAATTGATTCAGTATCGAGTGATGGTTATACTGGACAAGATTACAAAAACGTGCTTGCAGGAACTAACACAAGAAGATCACTGACTTAGTATTGAGTCTCAAGTACAGCTTTAGCCATTACCCTCCAGCAATGTATGTTAGCAGCCAGCGCACATACGGAATACAGTAATTCTATTGATGAAGGGATGCGAATAAACCCCAAAGCAAGTACACAACTGCACAAAACATCATAAGTTAATATTGAAAATAAATATAAAATACTTCGATTGCTTTCGGGCCTTCTCCTAACTGTTGTTGATATTGTTATAGTAGTGGTTGCTACAGTTGTTGCTGTTATTGTACTAAAACTAACTCTTTTTGTAAAATATTGATAACATACACATATCATAAGCATATTAATCGCAAAACCTAAAGCATTAATGCTTTGAAATCTGCTTTGCAATGGCATACGATCATCTGATATTTCTCTGCTATGTAGGATAACCCCTAAGAAAACTAGATTGGTGCATAGTGCATACGTATACACTGTATTTATTATTAAAAGGATAGCTAATGATACTTGATAAATTGTAGAATAATTAATATAGTGTCTTCTTCCATTACTCTTGAAACAACGGAAGATAACCCAGTTGCAACACCATGGAAGAATATTGAGTACTATAGCTTCTCCAGCTGCTATCGATTTCCATTGCCCCTTATTTAATTCTAAGGAATACAAGCAATAAAAGTGACATTGGATATAAATCCAACGATAAATAACGAAGGCTATTGTTACTTTTTTATAGTCCATTAATTTTAGGGCTTTGTATGTTCACATTTTTGTGGTGTATCATCTATGTTGAAGTTGGTAAAATAAATTGAAAAAATGTATCCGCTGCTCCTGTCAACCACGTGACAGTGAATAAAATGTGTGGTGGTTTGTGAATAAATAAATTTGATACTATTAATAGCTTTTCTTCTTGGGCAGATATTGTCCATATTATAATGTTTGGTACCAATACTAATTTCAGTCAATTCAATCAGCAGAAGTCAATTACCAATAGCTCATTAGATTTATTTAGAAATATAAACGATGAAGATGACTCACAACAAAAACCAAATGACCATCCAGTATTTCATGTGGACATCAGTGAAACCCATCCACACAACAATCGCAACATAAATAACCCTAATACCGCAGTAACTAACAAAATCAATGCAGAATACGATATTCCAGATGGACACACTCCCGATATAAAAGAAGATAGGCATATTGAACCTAGTGATGATGTACAAGTTAATGAATCCATATGGCTTCGAGCCGCTAAAGTTACAACAGTAAACTCGCACAGAACTTTAGCTCAATTACAACGAGCGCAACAAAAAGAAGACGAAGCAAATGCGGCTAATGAGAAAACAATGCAATCACAAACAAAAGCCATTACCATTCAAACCGAGTCAAATATTCATGAGAAAGAGGATCATAAAGATACGCCACCTAATTTATCTGCTCATCCAACCCCTAAATCGCAAAATCTTATTGTGAATCCACCTAAATTAGATATGACTGTTACAGTCAGAACTGCCCATGAATTTGGATTTACTGCATCTGGTATGAATGAAGTCTTAGAAGCTGTTGAATCCGATTCTATCAAAGGATTAACCAATGCCGAAGCGGTTGCAAGATTGCAGAAAAATGGGCCAAATGTATTAAGTTCTCCAAACAAAGTAACAATTTGGGGATTAATATTTCATCAATTTACAAACTTATTAATAGTGTTATTGTTAATATCGAGCATCGTTGCATTATCATTAGGAGAATATATTGAAGGTATTGCGGTATTAGTAACAGTATTATGTAACATAGCTTTAACTGTATATATGGAAAAATCCGCATCAAACGCATTAGCAGCGTTATTACAATTAGCAGCCTCACAAACAAGAGTTATTCGAGACAACACTGACAAGTTGATACCAAGTTCAGAAGTAGTTGTTGGAGATATAGTATTACTGACCGCTGGGGATATAGTTAGTGGAGATTGTAGAATAATAACAGCAGCTGATGTGCGTGTGAATGAAATGCTGCTTACCGGTGAGTCAGTTGAAGTTAATAAACATGCTAATAGTGACGAGTCTGGTGATAAACATGCTCTAACTCCAGCAAACATGATATTCAGTGGCACTAATATAACCAGTGGCAATATTAAAGCTGTTGTAGTGGCAACGGGAATGAATACTAGGATTGGTAAAATTGCTCAATTGTTACAGAAAAAAGATAAACCAGTTGTAATGAATAAACCAGACGTTAAAAAACCAAAAGGAGGAAAATCTGAAAATAAATTACAACGGCGTGATTCTCCTGATGCAACTATATTACAACGGGCATTACATAAAATGGGTGTAAAAATGGGAATCGTATCATTATTAATATGTATTATTATATTTATATCAGCATTATTTAGAGGCTATAACGACCCTGATCATGCTAATCAACCGACTTGGTTACAAGCGTTATTAATTGCTGTTACTTTAGCTGTGGCAGCGGTGCCAGAAGGACTTCCTTTGGCTGTTACAGTATCATTAGCATTAGGTTCAGCTCGTATGGCTAAGGTAAATGTATTAGTTCGAAAATTAGCGGCAGTTGAAGCGTTAGGTTCAGCAAATGTTATTTGTAGTGACAAAACTGGAACTATCACTGCAGGTAAAATGACAGCCGTAGCGTTGTTTACTGATTTTCAACATTATAAAATAACAGGTCAAGGTTATAAACCATCTGGTTCTATTATTCAGATTAATTCTCAAGCAAATATTGTTACAGATAGCACTCCTCATTTAGCTGCGGAAGCAACCTTATTAGTGGGATTATTATGTTCAAACACAAAATTAACACAAAGTGTAGATGACAAAACTAAACAACCAGCTTATAGTTTTACTGGCAATAGTACTGAAGCCCCAATAGTTGTAGCCGCTGCTAAAGTAGGTTTATTGTATGATATTCAACATAATGCTTATCCTCGTGTAGATGAATTACCATTTAACTCCAAGAGAAAATTAATGTTAACTGTTCATTCCATTGATCATAATTTAACTTCCGCTCAAGAAATTCATCAGCAATTTGAACCATCAACGGACAATTGTACAAGGGAAGATACATTTACTCATGAAAAGCAACGAGAATTTAGTACGATTGAAATGAGTAACTTATTATATGACCCGCATGATAACAATAAACAAAGTCACGAATATGAATCAACTGTTAAACCAATTGCGAGAGTTCAATTAAATCAAATTGTACATCAATTTCAACAATCACAATATCAACAACAACAACAACAATCATCAGAGAAAAAGGATAACACATACATTGTTTGTTTGAAGGGAGCTCCAAACTATGTATTGCGGTATGTTAATTATGTATTAAAAAATGATGGATCAATAGCGAAAATTGATAAAAAATCACGTGAAGAAGTATTCGGTATGATTGATGAATTAAGTTCACAAGCTTTACGTGTTATTGCAGTGGCATTTAAACCAATGTCTCATATACCTTATGATATTAGCAAAGCAACAACTATTAATACAGATTTTAAATTTAATAAGCTGACCCAACACTCCGATTTCATTTTTACTGGTTTAATAGGGATTATTGATCCCGCTCGCCCAGGAGTCAAAGAAGCAATAACAACAGCCCATGCGGCTGGGGTTAAGGTGGTTATGATAACTGGAGATTTTCTAACAACTGCGCTTGCTATAGCTAAAAAAATTGGATTGATTGAAGTAGGTGCCGATACCGATTTATTAGCTGTAGATGCCGCATCATTAAGACCTAATGGAGTTTATTTACCTGAAGCCAAATTAGATGCATTAGTTCATAGTACAGTAGTATTTGCACGAGCTCAACCCGAAGATAAGTTATATATTATTCAATCATTTCAACGTATGGGGAAAACAGTAGCTATGACTGGAGATGGAGTTAATGATGCTCCAGCATTGAAAGCAGCAGACATTGGAATTGCAATGAATACTGGTTCTTCTGTTGCGAAACAAGCTTCTCAATTAATTTTATTAGATGATTCGTTTAGTAGCATAATAAAAGGTTTAAGAGAAGGGCGTGGTATTTATCAGAATATTCAAAAATTTATAACCCAAATGTTAGGAACTTCTGGTACACTAGTCGTAACATTGTTTTTATCAGTTATATTTGGTCTACCTTCATTATTATCTCCACTACAAGTATTATTTATAAATTTAGTAATATTTTGTTTTCCAGCATTAGCTTTATGTACTGATCCGGCGGAAAATGCGGTTATGCAAACTGCTCCAAGAAAAAAATTGAATAAAATTTTATCGAATTCTCGAATTGCTATGGTGGTTATACATATAATATTATTATCTGGCGCAACATTTGCTTTATTTTTATTTGCAATTCATCGCTATAGTGGTGGGAAAGTATTATTAGATGAGGTTTATGATGGAACTCCAACTACCGTACAAACTGCTACGGATAGTATTCAACAAGCTCAAACCTTAGCTTTTTTAACTGTATGTTTTACTGAATCATTTCATGCATACACTGTAAGAAATATGCAATCAAATGTATTTATTGGTATTTTGAGAAACAGAGCATTATTATATTCATCATTGGCTGCATTACTATTAACGATTATTATTGTAATTGTACCTGGGATTCAAACAGTATTTAGTACGATTAATATTGAATATGGTCTGTGGCTACTCGCCTTAACAGCTGCTATATTTGTAACAACAATTGATGAAATGGTTAAATCTTATTATTGGCAACATGAGTTGCGGGAAGCTCGTTGGTCTAAATTGCATGATCATTTTTCAACTATTCGCGATGAATTAACCTCGTTAAGAATACAAATTGATCTGGTACATAAACAGAATCAGTTACAATTGCAACAAAATGGTAATGTTAATGCTGCAAGTCGAACAGCTTCACGTCAAGCTTAAGTTTCAATTTGTTTTCATAATTGTTATCTAGTATTTCTCGCGTATCATTTCTTCTACCATTTGAACAGGACTTGTATTGCCTCATTTTGCGATATTAGTAGTAACAAATCATTGTGTAAATGTCCTAAACAATATTTTATATTATTAGATATGATGGATAGTGAAGGATAATAATACTATTTTTGATTATCTCAACTGTTTTATTCGTATTAACTTAGTGCAAATCAAAAATGTTAATTCCTGAAAAAACAGATTTCAATTTTTGGTTAGGAAATCAATTGAATGTCAGTAAAGTTACAATACAAACATTAAATGATTTATTATAACGAAGGTAATAAGCTATTTTATTTGGGTTAAAAATAGTTTTTTCTGGGGTCGAAATGGGTCAGAATTGATGGATTAGCAATATTATATTATCATGAAGACTTCATATTGTTCAATCAATTATAGTTTATTCAACAGATTCGCAATGGTTAATCATAGTACAGTTTTTATTGGGGGAAAATTCAATCAATATTCACTTCAACATACTTATACAAAATTCGATAATTTTTCCCATAGTTAAGCCTAACACAAGAAATGAGATATGTTGTTTTCATAAAATAAATATATAGTTGTGTGTAGCTTCATATAGACTATCGAATGATAAAATATATTATATATACTACATTATCTTGTGATTAGATTGTGTGGTGGAAACAGCCGTGCATTATAACTGTATAATTATATACAATATCATTATTTTTCTTTACGTGCAAAGGCAAAGGAACCTGAGTTTTTTAGTTCGCACTTGCTTGCAAATACTGCATGTGCATAATTTAATATCATATTGAGATTAGGAGGACGTTAATTACTAGTAAAAATTTATTAAAACTAACAAAATAAAATTGTAAATAGCTACTAATTCAGATTATTTACTCAATAATATATATATTGACAAAATCAAAAGGGAATTAAGCGCAATGACGTACGATATTTACAATTAGTTAGTTATATTATCACTATTATTATATTATTATTCACTTTACCAGGCTAATCGAGCTACAAATGATTGCGGATAATGTCTAATATAATATTTTCTAATTTCATCTAATATAAATAATGCTCCACCAAATCCAATAGCAGGCATAACATATTGTATAGGAACAGGTCTAGTATTAAATGTGGCATTTATCCATGGTAATTGAGTTACAAATATACATATTACTGCACTTATTATCATAGCTATAGGTATGAATAAATTGCGTGAATTAGCCGTAAATGGATTATTGTATAATCCACTAACACATCTACAACGAACAACCAATAAATTAAAAAATTGTATTATAACTAATGCAACAAAAAATATTGATTGACCTGTATACATAAACTCTAATAATTGTGCTTGTGTAAATCCTTTATAACCATCACTATACGTATCAAATGCAAGTAATATATCACTAGCAGTAAATCCATGATCTGAATAATACCAAAAGAAACAGGTAACTGCACATAACGTTTCAATTAAACCAATGAAAAAATATGCATGTAATAATAATTTACCGTTTACTAATCTTGCTTGTGATGAATTTACTTTAGCTGGTGCACGAATCATAATATTAACTTCAGGTTTTTCAATAACCAAAGCCATAGCAGGAATAACATCGGTTAACATACAAATAATAATCATTAAAAATGGTGATAAAGGCAAAGGTATACCTAAAAATATATTCACAAGGATAGGGACAGTTTCTGAGAAACTACCTGCTGGTAATAAATATAATATAACTTTTTTAAGATTTTCATTTACTAATCGTCCAGCTTCAATTGCCGCTATGATAGAAGAAAAATTATTATCTAATAGTATTATATCAGCTGATTCTCTTGCAACCTCTGCTCCCTGTTGCATAGCTATACCTAAATTAGCTCTTTGTAATGCCGGTGCGTCATTAACACCATCACCTGTCATAGCAATTACTTCATGCAGTAATTGAGCTTCTGATACCAGTTTTAATTTTTGTTCAGGGCTAGTACGTGCAAATACTATCTCTTTATGTAATAATACCCAGCGCCATATTATATCATCAAATAAAGCCATATCACTACCACTTACAATAATCGCAGCAGGAATATATTCCTCATCTTCTAGCTGTTTTAATGTTGATTGACGGGTCTTACATACTTCATATTCAGCGTTAAACAATTGTTGATCACTCAATTGAACTTGTACTTCAGCAACATCTGCGCTATTTGAAACATTATTTGCTTCTGAATGCTCCTCTTTAATTGATACTACTTGGGCTAAATCATTGGGTTGTGGATCAGAATCGTTAGAAAGTTGATCATTAGAACCAGATTCAATATCCATATGAAATCGAACATCAGCCATTGCATCATCCACTGATTCATCACCAGGGTTTTTCGATGCATTATTTATTTGGTTTCGTTTGTCAGAGGTTGGAGGAGATTGCATTTCTTGTTTGGGGCTTTTAAACAAAGAAGCCAGTGTATATTTTGAAGGAGAGCTTGTCTTTCCTTTATCATTACGAATTGTGGTAGTATTATTATTCGCTATAGCATTTTCAAGATTATTATTCAATTCTTTATTAGCTTCAATACCAGGCACATGTGTACGCATGATATTATTATTACGAATTAACTGAAGAACAGCTCTACCATATTGATCTTGTACAACTTTGAATGAATCTAATATCGAGTCTGGGTTAACAATATTAACTTGCTTGGATATCGCTAAAGCAGTTGTTGCATGATCACCACTAACCATAGCTATTCGAATATGAGCATTTTGGGCTCGCTGGACTGCGGAAGCGACCCCTTCACGAGGCGGATCTTGTAATGACAAAATCCCTAGAAACGTGTAACCAGTTGTAGGTAATTCAATTTCATCAGAATTATTGGAATCATTTGCATTATTTACTTTATTACTGCCATTATTTTTCTTCGTGACAGGAAGATCAATAGCCTTTCTAGCAATAGCTATAACTCTGTTACCAATAGACCCTAATTCTTGTTGTTTTTGTTCAATACTACTAATCCAATCTTCATCGCAATCAACTTCTTCACCACTCTCGGTATAATATTTACTACAACGAGATAATAATATCTCAGGTGCACCTTTCATAGTACAATATGTATTGCTAACTTTGTTATTAATATTGTTACTACTGTTATCGTTATGATTAGTAGTACAAACAATCATAAATTTATTTTTTGAATGAAATGGTAATGATTGAATTCTAGGATACTGATTTCGTATAGATTCGACTGATAAGTTAAGATTATTGCTAACAAATTCATATAATGCTATATCAGCTGCATCACCAACTAATTCTGTATGCTCAGTATTCTTTTGATTTGCTTTATTAGATTTTTTATCGATTTGATCATGATCATTATTTGGTAATGGTTGTTGTGTATCAATAGTAGTTAAATGTAATTTAGCATCGCTACAAATACATGCTCCGATAACCATTTCTTTAAATAACGATATTTTATTGGTATTGATAGTAAGAGAGGGTTGTTTCTTATGTAACTTTTTACTAGGACTGGTCATATGTTGTTGAGGATTTTTATTTAATTTATGTGCAGCTAATAATTGTAAATCACTGTCAACATTTTGACATGAAGCTAATGATAAGGGTAATGATGCAGTATAATGTGAATGTAGACCCCAAAATAAATCCATAACTGTCATAATCCCAGTCGTAATAGTACCAGTTTTGTCACTACATATAATTGAAACAGAATTGAAAGTATGAACAATCGATAAATTCTTAACTAAGCAATTTTGTGAATACATCTTTTTAGCAACATACGTTAAGGTGAGCGTTACAGCTATTGGTAAGCCCGTTGGTACAAAGGCTAACACTAATCCTATAAGATTAGTTATCATTGAAGCTAAAGGCATATAAGTTTTATATTTAATATTTAACCAAGCAAAATAACCTATTAAACATATAACGGCTGTTACACCAGCCATTAATACAATAGCAAATACAAATCGTTTTATCTCACGATGTAATAATGTTTCTTCTGAACTAGAGTGTGTAGTTTTGGTTAAATTTTGAATAGTACCTAATACTGTATTATCACCAGTCGCGCAAACTATACCTATAGCGGTCCCACTAGTGACCAAGCTCGAGTAAAACACATAATTTGATGATTCTAAATAATTTAAGCTTGATGGTTCTACAGTACAATGTACAGGTATTGATTCCCCAGTTATTATTGAATTATTAACTTGTAGACCATTACATTGTATAATTCTACAATCACTAGGGATTTTATCACCTAAACTTATTTTAACTATATCACCGGGTACTAATTCGCTTGATAAGATTTTTTGTTCTGTATTATTACGCATAACATTTGCATAAGAAGGTTGCATACGTGTAAAGGATGCTATAATTTTATGTGATTTTAATTCTTGGTAATAATTAAATGCTGATGATAATAAAATAACAAATATAATTACAATAGCTAATGCTAAATTTGTTATATCTGGTGGATCACCAATAGGTTTCCAAGCTAAAAATCCTAACAATGATGCAATCCATAGAATAACGTTAAACCCTGATGTTAATTGTTTATAGATAGTATATAAAATACTTGGTCTTGGTGGATTCGATAATTTATTTAATCCATACTTAGCACGCTTTTCTAATATTTGATCATCATTTAAACCTCTATCAATATTTGTATTAAATTGTTTAATTAATTCATTTATGGGTAATACATGATAATTTATAATATTACTATCTGTTAGTGATAAGTCAGTTAATTCAATAGATTCTATATTATGTACACTTAATTCATTTTTATTAGCAGTTTTAGTTGATATTGAATGCTGTTGTATAGTTAAATTAAGATTTTGTGATAATAATTGAAAATTAGCTGGTACATAAGATAATTCATTTTTAGCTTGTATTGATTTAGAATCATTGTTCTTTTTTTCATCTAAAGTAATATTAAAATTATTATTATTATCTATTGGAAAATCATCAAAATTTAATACTTGAGGAGGTAAATTATAACTAACATTACGAGAATGTTTATGTGGAGTTAATGTATTATTTGATGACATAATAGCATTGTAAGTTGGAAATATGAAATGGCTTAATTAAACAAGACTTGTAGATTAGACTAGATATAAACAATTATTGCAATAAACTTAGATAATTGTTAATTTGTTGCAGGAATTGAATGGTATATCAAATTAGTTTAGCTTGCTGAGTATGGTTAATGATAAAATGATTAGTATAACTATGCTACAAGTATTAAATTAGCATTATGTGAATAATGTTTTGTTTGTTAAAAATGCATGGATTAATTGATACAACACAATGGCTTTATAACACTAACTTCCCTTACTTGTACTGGTAGTATTAATTCCACTAGTAATACATATAAATATAGTGAATACATAGGAATTATGACTGTATTGGAAATGTCATGATGTTGTAATTGCTTGTGATAAATTATTTCTAGTTAAATTGTGGGCTATATTATATATATCAATAATTAGTTGTTAGTTGTGAAGATATCAACTGCTAATTGTGCTATTCATACTCTATTATCTTAATTAAATGGCTAGTGAAACTGAATCTAAACACTATAATGGTAATAGTACTAGTAATTCAGATAATGATACAGACAGTGATATGAATACGAATGCGGAGCGCGTAGATAATAACAATATTAATCCTGCTCATTCTAATGAAAATAACAATCTGCTTAATCACCCTAATGATTTAGAAGCTCATCCACTACTTAATAACGATCATTCCAATACGGACGCGACTATTGTAGAGCACAATAATAATACTAACAATTTAGTGGATAATCGACGAATAGTAGTAGAAGGGCTGATAAATGCATTAAGAGCTCATCGTGAAAATATAATTAATAACAATAATCCTAATTTAGTACATGATGAGGTATTGGAAAATTTACGTCGAATATTAAATGTACATAATAATCGGAATATTGATCTAGAACATATCGAGAATATGCCAATAATAAATGATAATGATGATGAATTTATGCCAGTTATGCATGCTAATGAATTTCATCGTATACCTGAAAATAATAATGATAATAGGATCCATCACAATGAAAATCATGATAATCACAATGGTGATGAAAATTGGTTACGAGAGGCTAACTATGATGCACAATTTGATAATATTAATGAAGATAATAATGATGAAAATCCTGTTGATAATATCAGAGATTTAGATGACAGAGGAGACGAAGATGATGAAGATGCTGTATTGCATGAGCCAGATTTTGATGTAAATGATGATGAAATCGACAATAATGATGATCGTGTTGATGATGATGATGATGATAATAATAATAATGATCAATCAGAAGATGATGAATTTAATGAATATTTAACTTCACAACAACGATCCTTGCGATTGCAATCTCAACAACTAGCTCAACAAAATAAAAATAAATTAATAAATAAAGTCGAGTATGATAAAAGAGATGGTCACATTATTGTTGATAATACAACAAGTAGTAATAATAATGATACAAATCATAAAGATAAATCCAATACTAGTGAACATAAAAAAGGTATTGTAACACGTGAACAATATTTAAATGGAATAGATATACAAGGAATTCCATGGAGTAAACTACATTTAGAACGTATGGTATATCGTGAAAATCGTACTCGTCAATATTCTACTTTAGCTAATTTACCAGCTCCATCTATACAATATTTAAATGATATGAAATGGCCTGAATATAAATTATACTATGATTTTAATTTATCTACACAATTAATAATCCCATGTTACTATCATTTTCAATTACGTCATTTAATATTAAGTCCTAGTAATTCCACTATATATGCAATGAGTATAGAAAATAAAATAAATCGATTAAATTTATTAAATAATACTATAAAACCCGTATTTGAATTTATAGATGATAAATCTATATGTTCAATGGATATATATAATAATGAACTATTATTTACTGGTGGTATTAAAGGTGAATTATATATAAATAATTTAAATACAGGACAAACAATGCATTATATTAATAAATTAACTGAATCTGATAATGCTATATGTAATGCTATAACTATTAATAATTATTGTCATACATTCTTAATATCTAATAATGATTCATTTGCACGGAATTTTGATTTAAAAACAATGAAACCTATTATTAATTATAATATGCCTTGGGCTGTTAATCATGGTATATTAAATAATAATGGTTCTATAGTATTATTAGTTGGAGATAATAATGATTGTGAATTATTAGATAGTAATACAGGACAACCAATACATAAATTAGTGGGTCATACAGATTTTTCATTTAGTTCTTGTTGGAATCCAACTGATAATAATTATTTAGCTACAGCTTCACAAGATTGTACTACTAGAATATGGGATATTAGAAAATTAAATGAATCTATACATTGTTTAGTGGGTAGACAAGCTCCTATTAGAAGTATTAAATATAGTAATGATGGTACATTTTTATGTATGGCTGAAGCAGCTGATTATATTCATTTATTTAATCATAATGATAATTATAGTACTGGACAAACTATTGATATGTTTGGAGAAATTAGTGGAGTCGATTTTAGTATAGATGATAATTCATTATTTATTGGAGTTACTGATAGAGTATATGGATGTATTATGCAATATTACAGGCAACAACAACATTTTACAGATCAATTCTTATTTTAATACTATTGTAAAACACAAACCCTATATTGTCCTATTTAATTAATTTAATATTAGAAAAGCCTTCGGTAAATTTTAATATTAGTGTTAATAAATACTATATTGTTAATTATGCAAAGTAAAATATTGTTGCTACGCAAATGTGTATAACATTTATTTGTTTACAACATTTTTTAATTTTTATCATTTGTGTTCTCTAGTTAGAATGAAGCTCAATACTGCTCGTTCTTAACAATAAACTTTCATCAAAACCATTTATATTTTATTTTTCGAAGGTTAAACAGTTGGCGATGATATATATATGAATATGAAATTTTATATCTATCTGTAATCCTTGTAAATCCAGCTCAAAAAATCCAGTGTGTATGGAAATGGAATCCAGTAAATTGTTTCCATAAACTGACAGCTGCCCTACATCTTCTACTGTAAACCCACTAATATGTACTAGAGTTGAAAAGTTAGTACAGCAGTACTAGTTTATATCAAGTTAAACAATATGTAAACTGGTAAAGAAGAGTATTATGAGTAAAACAGTATTGTAATATTATACTGATTTTAAGGATTAATATGGGTCAAACAGCTTCTGATACTCAACTAGATAATCAGAATTATAATAATAATCAACAACAACAACAAAAACCTCGTTCAAATTCATTATCTGCTCCTATTGACTTTCCTGAACAACAACAATGTAATACAACTTCAATCAATAATAATAATAGACAAGTACAGCCTTCTATACCTCCTATTCAAATACCTGTAAGATCTAATAATAATCATTCTAATAATCATAATGATTTAGGTTCAACTCGTACAACTTCTCAATCAGTTTCTTTACCAAATTCTTATCGTCAATCAAGTCGTGTACCTAATAATAAACTGTATGATAATAATAATATAAATGCTATTCAAATAGCTTCTCCAACTGTACATAATTCTGGTTTAGCTTCTCATAATTCTAATTCTCCTCAATCTACTACTCATTCTATTCAATTTCCATCATCTACTATTCATTCAAATAACGCTTCTAATTCATCATTAAATACTATTATTAAATCGAGTTCATCTGCTTCAGTAAAAGAATTAGAGAATAACAATACAAATGCTATTCCAATTAATAATAGTGGGAATAAATCTCCTCATTTAGTTACTGCAATTGAAACTTGTAGAGAAGCTCAATCCGAATTAAAGCGTAAATTACTATGTATTACAAAAGAAAATCAAGGTCGTCAAGTTAAAATCAATCAAATTCAACAGGGAATTAATCGATTAATGCCTAATAAATCATGTAATAGCTCGCTATTTCGAAGTCAATCGGCTGTTGATACTGCTACTATGGCCACAAATAATAATAATCAAATGCAAATGCAACAACAAAGTCCTTCTAGTAATACTATAAATGAGGATTGTAATGAAGATGCTTGGGATTTTAGTAATCAACGAAATAAAAGTAATACACAACAAATAGCATCATCAGCTCCTTCTAATATTGACACTGTTCCATTACCTGAACCTGCGCGAATTACACGTATTAACTATGGTGAATTTGATTGTAATAATATAAATGATACAAATGAATTAAATACACATCTTGCTGGAATTTATTCTTACTATCATGCATTGATTGATCGAGAAAATAAATTATCAACAATATTAGATAATCAATTACAAGAATTAAATTCAAAATATAATGGATTACGTTTAAGATTACATAGTTATAACAGTTTAATACGTAATGGTTGTAAAATTACTGAATTAGAAAATCATAATAAAACTCAAACATTAAGAGCTAAAGAAATAAATAATAGAATTAAAAAATTTGGATCTGATAATGTTAATTCCGCCAGTAATGATGATAATAATAATAGTAATACGAATAATAATTCATGTAATAATACTGATAGTGGCTGTAACAATATTATAGCTCGTGCAGAATCTGTACCTGCATTAGCTTCATTAAATTCATCAGAAACTTAATAAAAATCGAAAAAACAATGGTAATTATTTTATTTGTGAGATAATAAATAATAATTATATCATGTAAATATATATACATTAGGCATCCAAAGATAAATAAATAATTCATCTATCCTTTGTTAGTTATTTTATTTTTCTAAAGTTCCTTTTACCTTTTATCCTGTTTTAATATACAAAAAATTCTAATCCACAAAATAAATATAACTATGATTTCTTATCATTTGATTGGTGAAAATCATATGTAAAAATAATAATACAAAGATATCCTTTTGTACTCGTTGCATGTAATGTTTTTAAACAAAAACAAAAAAAGCTTTGGTTTTATTTTTCTTTTGTAGCCTTCCTTTTATTTGTGTTTAGTTTTCTCTATAGCAATTTTATTTTTGTGTGTTTATCGTGCTATTCTCATATTATTAATCAGACATTTAATAATCAAACGCAAAATTACATAATAACTTCAAATTCATTTCCCTCTTCATTATCATTATTTCAAATCTCTCGGGATTCAAACATATTGAATTCTTATCATTTACAATTTAATCTCGTTCGCAATCAATAGCATTAATTAGTTTCTAATGATGTCACCAGTATAAAATATAATGTTAAAACAGTAATAAGAATATAATATCTGCAAGCTGTCCGGATGATAATTGCCTGACTTCGAAAAAATGGAAAAAGTACAAACACTTGTTTGCGTTGTTTGCAACCCAAAGCAAATCAGAGTTTTAGTGACTAAAGGCAGTGGGAAAATTCGAGAAATGCCTACCTTTCAAAGCATGCAATTAACATAAACAACAACATTACATACACTAACTTAAATGTATAATTCTTCTCTCATATTTCAAAACTAAATATATATACAAATTATAAAGTCTAAATCTAATAATATAAATAAAACAAGCAAAAATGCAAGCAAACAATACTATGGATAATAATGTAAATATGTTAAATAAAGAGAAAATGAATATGTCTACAAGTAGTACAAGCAGTACTAGTAAAAGTAGTCCATTTGTAACTACTGAATGGTTTCAAAAGAATATAGATAATGGATTTGATGAAAAAAAGTATTAGAAGGTAATGGGGATAATTGGATTAAATATGTTAATTTACCTAATAATATGAGAATTGGATTAGGACATTTTATGAAAGGATTTGATGTTTGTCATCAACTTCATATAGGTTATATGATATCTGGGAAAATGAGAGTTATATTACAAAATCCTGATCCTAATAATAATAATAATAATACAAACAATGAAGATAATAACAAAGTATATACAACTGGTGATATATTTTATGTACCAGCACAAACACATAAATCTATTGTAGA
The DNA here is from genome assembly GCA_032358265.1 of Vaucheria bursata. Lineage (NCBI taxonomy): Eukaryota > Xanthophyceae > Vaucheriales > Vaucheriaceae > Vaucheria > Vaucheria bursata. The sequence goes on along the minus strand of JAULBW010002037.1, from coordinate 1,027 downwards.
AGAAGGACCTGTAACTGCATTATATTTTATTAATTTCTATGAACATCCTAAATTAAATAAATTATTCAAGAAATCATTTGATAATGCAGATACTATAAGACCATTATCTAAATGTACTATGAAAAGTATTAATATTACAAATGATATTTCAGTTGGTTTAGCTACATTTAATAATGGTTGGAAATGGTCAAGTGATATTAAACCTACAGCTAATACAGATTTATGTATGTTTTCTCATATTACAATAGCATTAGGTGGAAAAATGAAATTAGAATTACATAATAAAAATAATAATACTATTATGCAAGAAGGAGATATAAGTATTATTCCAGCTAATCATGATGCTTTTGTTGAAGGTAATCAACCATCTATACAATTAGTACTAGATAATGTATTTAAACATTATGGATTACCACAAAAATAAACAAAAAACATTTTTAGTAAAAAGGGTCAGTAAATGATGTAATAGGTTCAAAATATCTAACTCAATAATGGAGACAAGTCATAATTATATTTCCATTTAACTAAATAACCAATAGTCCTTCTTTCATCTGTTCTTATCGTTAACAAACTTTGTTGCTCTTACACTGTATATTGTTGGTATAATCAATATGCTAATGATTGATTATGTCTAATTATATTTTTTGAGTTAACATCTGGCCATATTGCAGTATGATAGCGTTTAACGTGAGATGAGGCAATTTATTTGCTGACAATGCACTACTGTTGCATCATCAGTTTTTAGTAGTAAAAGTTACTCAAAATAAACTTTACTTAACATAAGTGCCATATTGAGTGTACAATTGAATTATATTATATTGCTAATATAATTAAAATAGATAATTTTTGTAGGAGCTTGTTGTAAAACCAGCTTTACAATAGCAGAGTGACAATACTCAACCAGGAGAATGGATGGATATTATACCAGCTCCTCTAAACCCAGGTCGAGTATATATACTCTCCTAAGCAGTATTTGAAAGCCGATTCACAAGCAAATCATCACCTAGAAAAAGTTGCTACTTTCAAG
>JAULBW010002026.1:0-25851 GCA_032358265.1 Vaucheria bursata | reverse complement strand
GTTTTGGCATATAAGGCGCAATTTAGGATAAAAGGCGCAATTGGGTAAATGAGGCGAAAGTTTAGGAAAAGTGTGGGTGAAATGCTAGGTGAGTGAAGGCGAATATAGGTGAACATAACTGAGCAGTTATGCCGTAGAAATTTAGAGATAGCAGGACCGGCAAATATCCTGACAATTCTGTTTAGCCAAGAATTTATTTAAAAATATGCAATTCAAACAAGTTCCAGACTCTGAGTTCTCCAACAATCTCAACTTTGCCAAACTCGGTGTACCTGATTCCCTATATGACAACGATTGGCTGCCTGTATAACAGCCAATATGCATCTTGAACCAAAGTGTTTAACTACATAAATGTGCATAATACGAATATTTTTCCATCATTAAAACTATACTTAGAATAATGCTTTGTACAGTGCATTTATTTGCTGTTCCTCATTTTTAAAAAGACCTACCTCTTAACAGGTAAAATTTTCAACCAAAAAAGCTCGAACTCTGCTAATGAGCATGTACATGAATGCGATTTATAATTTTATTGTGATGGGTGAACGATTTCTACCGTTTCGCTTGCTGTTTTGGATTCCATGCCTATCTCTAATACGTTCATAAAGTAGACTGCAGTTGGAACAGCAACAATAAGACCTTGCACGCCCGCCAAGTGTTCAGTCATATACAGAACAGCAAGTATCATAATAGGATGGAGCTTCAATTTCGCACTATATATCTATGAAAAAAATATAGCAATTTCAACTTGTACAGCAGTCTCATCCAGACTCCAATGCGAATGAAATCATATTAATCCGGCAATCGTTCTTTACGATTAACCTTACTCGTCACAGAAATATTTAGAATTTGGTTATTTTTCATGTGTATTTGAATTCCATAGAACTTCAATATATGTCAACCAATCAACATTTGCCATTTGAATTTCAACTTTAAATATCTCCTATAAAACAAGTACTATATAGAGTACACCCCTCTGTGCATACTTCAATGTGTGCCATCAATTTCAGGTGCTATACTACCACCTACCATACGTAACAATCACTTATACCAACTGCTACTAAATTCAACAGTTGCAGAATATTTATTATTCCAAAATATTGACAAGTTAAAAATAATGATGCAATCCTCATGCACAAAAAATCAATCCTACCAACAAAAAGTTAGAAAAATTCTTATATATCAATCAGCAATAAAAACTCTTCACCAAAATTATTCCTTTAAGAATAATTGCACGATGACCCTTTCGATAATGCGGCTTGTTCTCCTCATAATGATGCAATTGCAAGTGTCGGTGATAGCATGCTCAAAAATTTAATTATATTTTAAATTCATGTTACTATTTTCGAGACGTAAAATCGACAGATTATTTTAAATAATCCTAGTTTTTATGAGATATATAAAACCTCGCAATACAAAAAACCTCTGAAGAGTAATTTAATTAGAATAAAATACAAAGAAAGCACACTATAGAATCATGGAAATATTTTGGTAAAAAGAAACAAATCTAAATACAAGAAGATTTAATATATAAAAAGAATTATTTTTAAAAATATGCTAATAAGCGCCGTTGTATTTAAATAGTACCCCCACAATTTGTATCAAGAGGTAGATGGGATATTCCTAAGGGCGAGCATAAAGTATTATATTCAAGTATGCTGGTCATTTTCAAAAAATTTCTAAATGTTCTAAAAGAAATTTGTCAATACGTGTTCGAACTGATAGTGTTATCTATTTTAATAGAGTTTTACCCAGGATTTGGAAGATTAATTCCTTTTAATATACATTTATATTAAATCTATCAAGGTTTTAATATACTATAGGTACCGAATAAAAAGAACCAATTGTATGTTTTGGGACAGCAAATGAATCCATTCGTCTTGGCACATACGATGTACATGCATGCCTATAAGAAATATTTTTAAGTACTTCTATACCAGAATATGATTGTGCATGTGTGAATGTCATTATGTATGCATGCTCATCCGAGTCACTCGGTATGTGAGTCGGCCTACAAAAATGTATGTCTGCATCATTTTGTATACGTTCTTGTTTCAGTAATGATATATATTTTTACCTGCGGATTTAGAAGATATGCTTCAACGGCATGGACTAAAAGTACCATTACAATCACTTCAAATATCTGCATTTTAAAAGTAAAAAATAAAAATGATATCAAGTTTTATTTTTTTAAGAAACATTTTTTTACTTGTAGGCGCTAATTGCTGTCTTTACCTGAAGATAACACCTCGTGCTATATCTGAGATCTCTTTTTGATGTTATATTCTAAACACGAAGCCATTTTTTAGCTAAAGAATAATAGTACATTTAACTAGTATAAATAAAATATTTTGCATACAAAGAAAATTGAAAAACGGACAGGAAAAATATTTTTCCTTCTTTACTGACAAATTATTTTAGAGAAGCAAAAAAGCATTCAGTGGCAAATAAATTTCATTTCTCGTGTAGCAGTAGACAAAAACAGAAAAATGGAATTTTAAAACTAATATTCAAGGTGGAAATTTCAAAATATTAAAGTGAAAAACAGTTAAACTTATTATTGAGTTCCTAATTATTTCGACTGAAAATTTAAAAAAGATTCAGTTTACAAAAATTGATATTCGTAGTAGACTAAAATTATAATAATCAAAATAATACCTACATGTGTCTTATTATTATTAATACAGTGAATTTTGAAAATAGTGAATCTGTCAAGACTGCTGAATTCTTTAGCCATATCTACAATTCGTTATATTTTTATGAGCTGAACTCGGTACAAAATGACTTTTATTTATTATTTACAAATGAAAATTTTTACATGTGAAAACTAGTTACAAGCAAAAATTTGTTGAAAGCAAATTGTTACATCCAAAGATTAATGCAAAAAAATAGGTCACTGTTAAAAGAAAATCAATAAAATGAATGTACCTATGCGTACTTGATGCCAATTCATTTCGTCTATTAAGCAAAAAAATTATTCTGCACTACGAAAAAGAACAATTTCTTACTTTGCTAACACCATATTCGCCTAATGCTGCCATAGCCATAGGTAAAGTACTCAGAAAAACCCCAGCCACCGGAATAAAAGAGCACATAAAAACCACAAAACTTAAAACCCAAGCTCCTTTTAATCCAATTATCAACAACCCCACAGTTGTTAGAAACGTGTTGCATAGAGCAATCAAAAACTGAAACAATAAATAAATTGCTATAAAATTCAAAATTTTTGCATTTCTGCGACATAATTTGTACATCAAACAACAGATACAACAAATTTTTACTTATAGCAAATAAACGAACAAGTCAAGTTCAGCTTTAAATTTTTGAATGTACCAAATTTTGGATATAATGAATCGATTCATTGTATCCAAAGTTTATTGTACAAGCAAATGAATGGTAGTACTAATAGTGTAAAGTGATCTTTTCATCAAAATCACTCTTAAGTACCTCATTTTATGCATTCATCTAATCCACCAGTATAGGATGATGTTATTGAATTCAATGCAGAAATCCATTAGTCGGAATTATATTGAAAGTAAAGTAAACTTCGGATATAGCGAATCGGCATTTAATAATTTTTCACATATAATAAATAGACGAAAAGTTAATATAGTGCCCAAGTTTGGCTTTCGGATATAACGAATTACGGATAAAATTTACTATATCTAAAGTTTACTATAGATTAACATATCCAAACAATTCACAGTCGACATTAAGGTACTTTACTAAAGCTCATATTTGATAATTTTTCATTGAATACACTTATAATGTTTCATGCTTATTTAAGAATAATTAATTGGATTTCTGCAAGGTTTCATAGTACTTATTTTTATAATACTTTCAGAAATTTTAAATTGACGTTTTAAAGCATTTCAATAGTATTATTTAAAAGTAAATACAACAGGTGGGTTGAAAAAAGTTGGCCTTCTATTTTTAACATTTCATGCCACGATTAGAATAATTTTGACCTCGTGATATCATAGCCTTAACACATGAATGATTTTACATTGAAAATTTTAACAGAACTACAATATTATTAATAAGTGATAAACATCGAAAAGCCACATGAAAAGGCATTGAACTTGGATGAAAAATTATGAGAATTTGATTTTTTTGGGAATTGGTTTATTTCATCATGTTCCCATATTAGAATAATTTAAACAGTAACTGAAAATATACTTTAGGGTGGGCACGTAATATTTTTTCAATATTCAAAAAGCACCCTGATTTTTCTCGAATTTTTTGAAATTTCGAATATAAATATTTCATGATAATTCAAATTTAACAAATTCACTTTCAATGAATAAATTTTCACATGGACCAAATAAACTGAAATATTATATTGTGCTCAAGTTCCTGTTCAAATTTTTGGATATAATGGTACATTGTGTTCCCGTGAAGAATTCGATACATTCAAAGTTTACTATTCTTGCGAGAAAGTGTACCTGAACTTCAAATGATTTTCCTAAAAGCGTACCAAATTTGCTTAATTGAGGACCTATAGTTTTAAAAGCAAATCCTAGTCTACTATTCTCTAAAGCGGACCCGGCCGTTCTCAATTTCGGCCAATCCCAAACCACCATAAACGAAAAAAGTAACGATAAAATAGCTTTGTATACCACGGTGGTAAGCTGAGTCACCATTTGGCTTTGAAGAAAAAAATGTACATTTACATAGGTGAAAGTGTGGAAAAAATCGCAAAACTATTTCAAGCATGTTTTTAGTTTCAGGAATTTATTCTGAAATATGAAATAAAAAACGAACTCATGATGAGCTGAAAAGTTGTTAAAGAAAGTCTTTCAGACCCTGCATCATAATATGCACATTTGCTATTCTTATGAAGCACTCGTAGGCATGTATAGAACTACAAATATATTGCTTCACAATTGCACTTTATTCAAATTTTAGCAAGTAAGCTATATTTAATAGTTATCATTTATGAATGGTCACAGGTTTTTGAGCGTATTACAGCTAGCCATATCAAGTTGTAAGTTTGCCATATTGATACAAGACTAGTATAGTATACAAACCAGTTTACCACTACTATATGAAAATTATACACTAATACGTTTTTAGAGTAAAGTATAGCTATTTCTAAAACAATGCTTAAATTGGAGTAAAATTGTTTCTAGAACAATGCTAAGTTGAAGTAGAACACGTCTTTTTGTACTAAGCCATCAATTAGTATTTCTATCTTTTCATGGGCTTTCAGAATCTTTGCACATTACAGACATATTTAATATTTATAAAATTCTTTTTAACATCCTTTCCTAAACTTCAACCTTCGGTATTTAAGAAATTATTTGTAATTATGATCATTTAATGAGAACAAAGGTATCCAACTACCTGCAAACTGACAATGCTCCTCTGATGTATTTGCTGAGATAAAACTGCAGGAGTTTGGCAAATTTTAGTGTCCTTTCAGGGCTCCAAGGAGATGTGCTGTCTAATTTTGAGGCAATAAGTTCCTGAAACCCAACATTATACCCCGCAAAGATTCGTCCTGATTCACCCGTAATGGTCAGTAAAAACGGCTCCAGTTTGTTCAACGCTTCAATGCCAAAATTAACCCTAAAATAGTCAATGAGTCAAAAGTACTAGTGAAGGTCAGTAAAAACGACTAAAGTTTGTACTATCTAATGTAAATGTAAAAAATAGTAAATTACATTAAGAAATACGTAAAAATGTGCGGTGGCACATAAAACCATAGCCTCATTATCGTGAAAATTGTAAGCATTTATATTTAGAAGTATGTAATATGCATTACATATATACATAAATATTAATTTTAAACTTTCAATTGATGTTTGCAAGGGATAGAGTTAAATTATTGCTAGCCATGTCAAGTAATATATTTAATTTATATTGATGGTTACTGGAAAGTATACTATCTAGTATACTAGCCATTATTTGAACATGTAGTTGCTGAATAAGTTTCTAGAACAATTCTACACTGAAGTATATTTGTGTACTTCAATCATTAATATCACTCTCTGTGTTCCTATCTTCTCTCCCTATGGTACATTCCCCTTGTGGCATATGAACAACTATTCCGAGCAGAAGAAAGTACTATCTCTAGCAAATGTGTTCATGATATTTATAGTACATACCTACCCCAATCTGCAAGCGTAACATAAGGATTTTCCATCTCTCCCAAGTTTGCCAAAAATTGAAACTCAACATTTAGCCGAGGAACAGTTAACACCGTTATTGTTGTTATCGCAGCCAACAAAGTGCAAGTGTAGGCTAACGCATATAACCGCCGAGGTAACCGCTTCACTGGAAGTGTAGTTCTACAAAAAAATATCCTATGATATTTTGGATATTTGAAGTATTAATTTATTAGCTCTAATTATTGATTTTATTATACATATGTACTAACGCATCTTCCTTTGCTTCGTTCAGGCCTTCATGCGGCATCTTCCTCGCTGCGCACCAGTCAATTATTATCATTGTTTTTATCGTACTCAATTTTAATTTGCTATCTGCAAAAACTATCTGATCTTATCCTCCCATCACTGCATGAACCATCTTAGATAGACATACTGATGAACAAAACATTTTCTAAAAATTTTATTAATATATTTATGTAATATGATATGGATAATGAAGCATAGTTTCTGTATTTTTCGTGCTAGTTGAGGGACTTTTATATAATGTTTTAGTGTGCCGTTTAGCAAGATTCAACAAGAATATCAATGGCTTCTCACTCTAATGGTACTACCAACAGTACATGCATGACCTGATTCAAACCGATATGCATTATGCAAACAATGTAAGGGGGAAAGAATAATTTCATATCTTTTCGTTGTACTCATAAAAAGTGTACAAAATCATCATATCGAGATCAATGTTCATCAGCATCGACATATAAAATTTAGCTGCCTTAAACCTACTAAAAAGGTATGGCAATTTTTTTAGTAGCTGTTGAAACTCATTTTACAAGCTATATTACTCTAACCCAAGTTTCAAATTGTCAATACTCAATCTTAATTAAACCATATCAACAACTTTTGAAATATTTGCTTTAGGTATGCCTAAAATCTTGGACGATTTTGGGCATATTCTCATATCTTATAAATCAAGTTTTGAAGTAAATTTTTTGCATTATTTTTTTCTATGTATTGTACCTTTATTAAAATATCGCAAGTCCTACTAGTGATATATTTGTGCATGACAGTGCATTTTAGTACAGAATATAGTCCAGTATACTAGCCGCTATTTGAATAATTTTAGTAAAGATTGCAAATCAAGATTAAACGAATTTGAGGAATTTTCATATCAACAATCCTAAAACAGTAAGCATTATGATCCGATTTTTGTTAAATGTTTATGTTCTTCCTGGAATTATGTCTCAAACAAAAGGTCCCAATAGAGCAAATATACCCAAAATACTATTCTTTCCAAATAAATTTCCCCTACAAAATTTAGCATAACCTTTCGTTTGAGACAAAAAATTCTGGGATCAAGGTAGATAAGCTGTTTTTCTATTTTCATTCAATTTTGATTTGTACCCATTCCAAATTTTAACCGTACTAAATGCTGGCAGCAGTGTAGCGAAATGTAATATATGATAACATCCATTTTTTAAAGTACCACTTAGCCAAAAAAAATTCTAGATTATACACGATACTAATTTAAATTTGGTTAGGCATGTAAATATGATTTTTCTATCCGATTGAAAATTCAACCTGGCTCAGTGCTGTGAACAGTCATGCGTAAAATTTGAAAACATGTCATTTTTAAAATATAACTAAATCCAAAATTTATTTGTTTTGCCAATATTTTAGTTTTAATTAGGTTAGGCATACCTTGAAAGAAATCCGTTTATTTTCTCCATGGAATAATTTACAGTCGAATTTCCAATATAGCTTAAGACGAATGTCCCGAGAATAACGGCTGAAATTTTGAAATGTATGTAGATGCAGATAAAAAAACTGCTATAAAATAGGATTTTAAAGAACAGTAAGTAACTTCAGGCAAAGTAAATCTGTTAGGACCACCGAAATGATTGGTTATTACCGAAATTCATTAAATCCAAAAATCTGAAGCTGAACATGGTTCAATATTATCTTTTACATTTGACGACCTAAGTGAAAGAAGATTAAAAAGGTAAAAAAAATGCAATAGTGCCTTTTCAGTTCATTATCGAATTTTCAAAATAAAGTTTAAAAAATTAAAGTCAGCAATGGTCTATGAATCTACAAACCCGACCTTTTTGAATGGGGGGCACGTATATTAGCATTCAGTTGCAACTTTGAGGTGATTCGAAGTAAGGGATGAAGTTTGACGGACGAACACTAAATATAATATATATTTATATATATAACATCCATACGAAACTAATATTTTAGTTTTAGAGAAATCTTCCAAATTCATATCTACTATAGATTTCTATTGATTTTCGAAAGATACCATAGAAACTGCGAAGGAGTCCAACAAGCACAAAAAATGACAGCCGCACTCCTAGTTTTTTTGCATCTGAAGTACGCAGCACGTCCATTATTCTGTCAAAATTAGTTGGCCTGAAGGGTTCTTGATGACTGATTGGCTCCACTTCATTTTCTTTAATCTCAAACTCTAAGGTACTCAATAGGGTCCTTTTATCCTTAAAGATCGGGTTGCTCCTTTCAAATGATCTTGCCAATTTAGATTGAAAGCATGGCGTTTGAAATGTAAATCCCTTCACCAACTGCAAGACTGATAAGCAAGCGACGGACTGAAGTGCAATGACCGTAGGTAACCGCATAATTAACTATTACGTAAGATAAAATTATATCGATACACTAAAGTTGATAAAATGAAGCTTGACTACTCGTTGAACCTAGTTTTTTTTGTATGATTTTGAAAATTGAAATTAAACGATCAATTACACCTTATCTCGGATATGCAACAATATCAAATAATTCCAAGTCATTTTCCAAAAAAACCTCAAAATACTCTGGCACAGTAATAGCGAGCTATTAAAATTGCTATTGAACCATGTATTTAGCCGAAAAATATTTGCATGCAGGACTTTTACTTGATATAAGAATGCTAGGAGGAAATAAAATAACTATTCCTTATATGCTTTATCATCGTCTATGGGATTTTTATTATCACTACACTTATAACTGAATTTTGTTAGTTCTACATCTAATTTTCAACATTTAACAATCTTCGTTTTCCTCGTGACCAGTTCTTTCACCTATTGCAGCACATTACTGAGGGGCAGTTGAATTGCTGCATCCTATTCACATCACCAAAGAGTAAACCATACAATGCAAAAATAGACAAAAGAGTAGAAAAGCTGTGCTGGAACTCCAAAATGGGACTCACAAAACTATAGGCATATGTTCTGAGTGCCAATCTACCTAATCTATGCTAGTTGCATTCCTAGAAAACAGAAAGAAGATTAGAACATGGTTTCAAAGTGTAAACACCACATTTACAGATGAAAAATTGATTGTATGCAAATGGTAAATGTAGTTATCTTTAAAGTAGAACGGAAATATCATCAGGTAATGCTATTGGCACACTTTGACCATTTAGTGCTCAAAATACATTGCTGCTATACATAGCTGTCCTGAAATGATATTTTAAAAGCTTTATTAATTTCTTTGAGGCAAATGGTCAAGTACCACAAAAAAATCAAAAATTTGTAAATTCATTTGTGTTGATAGCGTAACTTTTGAAAACTCCAGAAGCCAGAAACAAAAAATGATAAATAAAAGATTACAGACATTTTTTTGTTCCAACAGGTAACATCTTTTCAAATTTTAACAGTCTGAAGTATCAAGCCAGTTCCTGCATGATATCTCTACGGCTGCAATACCTTCATTTTTAGGATTCAGAACTTGCCGTGTGAAAACCTTAGAATAAATTTCAACAGATGTTCATCTTCATAATGTTTATAATGAAAACTTGATAAATTTGTTTAACTTTTTTCTTAAACTTAAAGTAAGACTGAACTCTAAAGTTACATAGGTCTGAACCAACATGTGAGGGTTTTTTTCAAGGAATAATAAATTTTAGTAAACTTAGTTGTGAATTCTTGTGAAAAGTGAATATTTCTAAAAAAAACTGCTGGCATTATGCAAAGTTCAGGTTATTAGATCTTTCTATGTAATTGTTTTGTACTCACAAATGATGCATGCATGCATCATACAAACTATTTTCTGGTAAATTGAGCATTACAATATAGAATATCTGAGAAAATCACCAAAATAAATAAATGTTATTGACAATGTAAAATACTAGATTTTGAAATGCTTTGGATTCCATGTTGTTAGGAATCAATATACTAAAGACTATGCATATAACCAATAATAAACATCATCAGAAACCCAAAGAAGACACACAGCCAATAATGTATTAATCCCTATTTAGTGTTGCCAAGAATGAATCTTGCCAACACAATACTACTTAAGAGTACACGCATATGAGAACACACTTATGAGAACATACTTTACAAGAATACACATATAAAACGAATTAAGTCCATAGAGTGACAGTTAGATAACAGATCACAGCAAAACAGATAAGGTCCTGGCACATGCCTACTTTCCTTCATACTGGTTGAAGTAAATCATGATAGAATACTTTGACTGTTTGGACATAGTGTTTAGCTGCTGGTATTTAGCAAAATAAAGTATTTTTGAAATCTATCAAGTATAAGTAATATTAACATGAAATTAGAAATATATGGTGGTTCACATCAGTTTACAATTACTAGTGCATACTGAATTCTTACTTGCTAGCACTCATACTCAAAGATGAAGGGAATGCGCTTTTTCAATCTACCTAACTAAACAAAATATATATATATATATATATATATATATATATCTGTAGAATATGAACATGGACCTCATACAATGTATCCACAATCATGATCAACCATTACTGGTTAAGCTCATAGCATACTCAAATGTATTCTATATTTTTTAAAAGTACAGGTGTTTTAAACTGACTTCTTCAAATGATCTTCAAACTAAAATTTATTTATTAAAAGTTCCATTTACAATTTAAGTTGCATCTAACTAAATGACATATCTAAACAACCTCAATCAGTTAAATTTATATTAGGTTCATTTTTTCTAGGTCATGCAAAATATTATTATGCACTTTTTCAAAACTCTTAAAATTGTTAGACAAAGAAATCAATTTTTCAAGTTAAATTTACTTTTAAAAAGCTATACACGTGTAGTGCAAATATTTAGAACATAGTTGTCTTTCATTTTAATAGTGTGCATTGAAATTTTTGAAATGAAAGTTGAAAGTTATGTTATTTTTGCTTGAAATCATTGACAACATTTTTCCACAACAAGTTACTTGAAGGTAATATTAGATCTCTCTACCTGAAAAAAAGGACATTGTATAAATGTATAATTTTCTGACAATATTACTTGTGTTGTAAGTTCAGCTTGTGATTTTATTGAAATATAAATCTTCATTTAAATTTTTATGCCTAATAGCGCAAATAGCGTCAAGACTAATGAATCATATATACATATAGTACAAGAAACCAGAAAATGCAAAGTATGGAATACTACGCATGTACTACTATATCACTTATCTTGTTGCCTGTGTTGACAAGAGTGAATCTTGTCAACATTCTACAAATTATACCACATGCATACAAATTGAATTAGTTTATATAGCCACAACTCCCTGAAAGAATCACATACAAATAGAAATACATGGATGACACGGTGGAACACATTAGATTCTGACAAAAAGCTACTTTGCCAAAAGAACGGACAAAATAAAAACAAGCACACATAATATTACAGAGAAATGCCACAAGAGTATAAAACAACAGCAGAAAGACAACAATTTCATGAAATATACTATTGAGAAGTGAATTGAAAATGAAATAAAATAGATTTTGCTCGATGGTACTATCAGGATATTTGCCGGAAGTTTTACCTAATTGCTTAGGCTGTGGAGGCACTTGTTCAGTGCACTTGGGTGTTAAACCCGGAACTAATTTTGGAATAGAACCCCCAATTAGCATCCTTGAGAAGGACCAGCTAATAACGGATAGGGCCCGGTGTGGTATTTTACAAGGTGACACGTCCTTGTGCAAATTTGAGTTACCTCTCATTGCAATCGAGGTTGCATGTAGTTGAGGGACTACATATCCAAGAGCTTCTGGTAACTCCCAACCATACGTTTGGGAGAACGTACGACCAGTAGAAGTTGACCGTTCTACTGGACGGTTCAGGCAATCAACATCCACATTATAGTTTGCACCCGTATATGAATTTATAATATATGAATCATTATGTGAGGGTGATATATGGAAGTGATTCAAGCAAAGATGAAATATGAGAGGATGAAAGAGATAATGATGATTCAATCAATGAAAAATCATGCAAATGAGATGATTCTAAATTTAAATTGGACAAATGACTAACAAAGTTGACTGACCTTTTAGGTTCCGATGATTTCTTCATGAATCCATTGTACTTCCTGCAGTTGGCTGTGTCATGCAAAGAATTTTTCTTGTGGTAGGCACAATAATGTTCCTGAACAGCAGCTTTATCCTTCTTTGGTTCCTTTTTCAATTTGGCTCCTGGTTTGGCTTTAGGTACGAGCTTTTACATTGACTTATTTTGTTTGATGGATCCGGGAAGTTGATAGGTGTTCTCAGTTACGCGCAAAATTTTGACAATATCCGGGTCATCCAAAGTTGAAATTATGTTGAGAGCGTTCATGTTGGTATCAGCTGGAATCCCTTCAAGATAACTAAAATTAAACTCAATATCTGAAATTACTTGTCCAAGAAGATTTAGTTGACTCCTGATGTGCTGCAGCTCCAGTAGATAATCAGAAGGATTCGAAAGGTATTTGAGTCAAATTGAGTTGAATTTCCACCTTAACTCATAAAATTTTATCCAGTCCATGCTTTTCAAACTCCTTTTTTAAGTGCTGGAAAAGAGAAACACCGTCATTAATGAATAAGTAAATGTACCTTTCGACCGACGAGTTCCGAAAAGATTGCTCCAGAAAGGCCCAGAAAATTGCATTTTCTTCATCTGTGATAAAATAATTATTTAAAGAAATTAAGTTCATATTCATACCTGTGATATGAAATTGACTTCAAAGAGATATTTTGAATCGATTCCACTGGTCTGTGGACCCATTGAATGTTGAGAATGAAGAAGTTCCATAGTTCACTCACGGTAAAGGCGATGTCGCATGCAGAACAGATGATAGTAAAGGACTAGCAATGCTTCTTGCTATGTGAGAAGGAGTTGGCAAAGAGTCATTGGCAGCTTTATTTGACTCTTCAGTTAAAGATTCTAATGCAAAGGTTAATCTGCTTTTGTAGGCTTCAACATTATCAGGGGCTGGATCATTACGGTACATGCTCCGTTTCTTATCTATGACGCTGCCTACGGAAAAATAAGTATTTTGGTATTGCAAAAGAAGTCCACTCACCCATTTGCAAACATCATCCACTGGCCTGGGTACACGTGATAGAGCTCTAGGTGGAGTAGTAGGCACTACTGCTGGCATTTTCTGGCTCATAACCTGTGTCAACCACAAAAATAGTAGCCATCCTACAAAACAAACAAGGCCTCTGGAATGATAATACGGCACTAGTATCTAGCAATATTGCATGGGAGGGTGTCAGGATATCTGCCCTGTCGCCAGATACTACGACCCCTAAAGCTCCCTACCTCTTGGGAGTTGATGGTTCAATGGTACGAAAATCGATTAGTAGCACCAAGGTCCCAGATTCAAATCCCAATGTTTCCAAATATTATCATACTTAGCTATACATTCACCCAAGAATCCTAACAGGTACCCTTGCTTTTGCATATTTACTGATTCATTGCTAACTTCAGTTTTTTATAATTCTATTTGCAAGATGATCTGGCAAGTTAGCAGTGAAATTTAGCTCAACGAGACAGATTGAGACATAAAGAATAGGCAGTTTTTTAGTAGAATTTTATGGAGGGTTTTGTGCTCTCTGACCAATAAAAGTAGTCAGTATGTACAATTGCTGAGTCAGAATATTTGAATTAAACAGGTTGTTAGTGAATCACGGATATAGGTAAGACGTGTAACATAATTCTATTTGCTAGTTAAATAGAACTATAATGACATACCTAAACCAACATTGACAATAATGGTGAAATGAGGTATTTGAGTTCAATGTATTTGTTCCATTTTTATGATCATAATCACTGTTTTCTTATTTCTTACATTTACTTCTGTGTATATCAAAGCATACTTGATAAAAATACTATAAAGTTACATTGTTGTAATGAGAGCAAGTCTTTTGTAAATAATATATATCATAAACAAGATTTATTTTTCTAGTTGAATTTAAAACTTCACTAGTATTTACCAGCTACTATTCTCAAACTAAGTGTTTCAGTAAAGACATATTTATAAATATTAGCAATTGGTAAACTATAAAAAAAGAGAAATTATAATCATAAAGTAACTTGTGATAACCAAGCATTTTTGAGAAATATTCAAAGATATACTAGTGGTATACTTTATGGTTGCAGTACAATAAAATATTAGATCATAACAGAAGCTAAGGGTTTTCATGCAACAAAATGCAGTATTGTTGCAATGTGTTGGGAATTAGCCCCTAAGAGAATTAATTCTATTCTATAGCTGCGGTACGTTTCTCCTAAAGCTATGTTAAAGTTTCAGTTCTGATTATAAGAACAAGTTCCAGTTTAAATTATGAGAACAAGTTTCAGTAAGTGATATTTTGTTGTGTTGATGAAGTTATCTCACTTCTATCAACACAATTTAGGATGTAATAATATACATATTCTGTTACAGATTTCTTGTGTTTATGTTGCATTGCATTCATAACACAATATGACTATATTGTATAAACAATTTATAGTATGCATTTCAATTTTGCTGCACAGAAAATTTTCTAGACTGGAAAGCCATGCATGTACCATGGCTTCAAAGACTATATGATCAGAAACAAAAGGTTACTGTTAGGAACCGCTATGCACCATTACTTATGGAGGATACGGATAATAGCAACAGTTCATGAATTATGATATTGTTAAGAATCGACTGTTACTTTGAATAGTCGAGTCACTCGTATAAACATGTAAAAAGATTATTTGTACGTAACAACTATTCGAATGTAACGATTATTCAAATGTAACGAGTAAAAGGTGTAACGACATTTTTGTATGTAATTATGAAGTGCAAAGATCATTCTTTGCAACATTACAAATATACAGATATCTATAAGTTTCTTCTTGTGTGTTTGTTTAGTAATACTCATTGCTGTTAAATAGCAACAGTACTTACAGTTACATTAATTTTTAGAAACTTGTATAACATGGCTTTTGTAATGACAATGAATTTCTACTTGGACCTCAAACAGCTCAAATTGTCAGTTCAAGTCCTAATTGGTTATATTTTACATGTTGCAATTGCATGTTATCCTATTGATTTCCACTGAACTCGATTTCCTAAACAGAACCAAATGGGTACATGTTAAGATTCTATTTTAACTTAAGGACTTATTTTCATTTTTGCCAACAATATACATTCTTAATAGAAATGCAATATATTTGATTTTTCTCAGCTCTAATTGCTGTTATTGATTTGCTCTTCACTCTTGGCTTTACTCCAGTGTCTACCCTTTGATGTTCTTTCCATTTTGATTCTTGTCGGTTCCTTACAACTTCAAGAACTATTATAAAATTTTTCTGTCTTTGAAGCTGACCATAAAATTGAAAACCAAAACATTTGAAAATGAAAAAGGTGAGCCAATTTCTATTTGTTTCGGTTTTTAGGTGACAGATGATCAAAAGTCCTTCCAACATTTAATATAAACATAGTTTGCTTTGATACTTTTGATTTTATAATTTTTTGACTCTATATTAACTCAATTGCCATATTGTCATCAAAATTAAAACTTGAAAACCACTAACAAGTTGGATGTAAATGCTGTGTTGGCTATATGATTTGAATAGAGCTAGTCACATGAGTGTGTTTGGTTGTTTATGACATCCCGTACTTTTTGTAGACTGCTCAAGCAAAATTTTTATTAAGCTCCTAGTAGGTGTTAAGATTAATGAATCGTATCAAGTGTAAGCCAGAAAACCAGAACAATATAGCACAGAGATACTACACGTTCAATACTATTCCATTAACCTTAGTTCATGTGTTGACAAGATTCACTCTTGTCAACATTTTCAACCTGTGCTTGCACATAAAAACCGAATTAGATCATGTAATTACAAATCCCTGAAGGAATTGTAGATAAATAAACATAATAGCAAAAACATATTAGATCCTGACAGTAGGTTCCAAGTCTATAGATGAAAATCAACATGAACATGATGACAAGAATTCAGCCCCTGTTTAGTTACTCTACAATGATGCACAAAGTTTGAAAGTTTATTCTACTTTTTATTGATGAGTAAAGTATCTGATAGAATCATCAAAGCAATACACAGTGAAACTTTCTTTATTGAACAACTGTTACATTGACTGGTTTGCCCTGATATAAAAAAAGATATTGATTTTAACATTAGAGAATTGGCTGAATTGAGGACCAAATAGAAATAAAATGGGCAAGATATAATCACTCTGCCATGGTCACCTTGACAGCCCATTTTTTCCATAATAGAGAAAACATAGGTTAAGAGTACTAAAATTTTTTATTACCAAATATTTTTATATTTATTTTTACTATGTATACCTTCCTGGTGTACTCTGCTACAACTAAAGCAACAAACACAAGTTTTAAATCTTTTTTGTGTTGCTTACATGACCACTTTTTTTCTTGGTTTCATGATAGAACTGAAGGATTAAATGAAGATGTTGCTCCTTGTTCCTTCTTCATTAACATTTACACTAAATGGTCGTCTAAATTTGTTGAATTGTAATTATTCAAATTTCATTGGTATTTCTACTTTTTTCCTTTACATTGCACCAATTCTTTTTGTACATCGTGATTATAATTGGATCATTACTGCATTCTCTCTTTCTGTTTGGAATTCATGAAATGGAAGTTACTTCTCAGATATCTGAACAATGTGATCAAAAGATTTACAGTTGTCCTCTTGACACAATCACCAAAAGTTTTATTCAAAATGCCTTAATTTTACAGTTTTTAGAAGTTGAAAGCTATATTCAAAGATGGCCCTGTTTGAATGCAACTGTCATATAGTTTACTGCCCCTCTTATTAAGCTATGAAAATATTTTTCATCTGTGACCTTTACTTACTCGTGCTTCAAAAGTCTTATAGTATCCCATATAGGTCGAATGAGTCGAATAGAACCCGCGATAGCACTATTCGAATAAATCTTGAATGGAATTAGTATTCGAATACCACCTCATGAGTGATTGTCGAGGGAAGGCGGAAAATGGGAGAAATTTCTCGGTTTGAAAATTCAAAAGCCGGAGCTAGTGTAGACAATATTTATCTGGGCTCTATCAAAAATAGAGCCGAAATAATTTTTTGTTCCATGATTATTTACAGATGAATATTCTGGCCCAAGTTATTACCGCTGTAGGACGTAAAAATTGTTAAAGATAAGAGTAGTATGGGATCTGAAAAAGACGAACCTCATATAATTGAAGCAAGCCCAAATAGCCCTCCTTCAATTGGGCGACAGAGCAATCCATCATTAGATGATCAAAAGAGTAATAAAGATGCAAACACTACGCAAAAAGTACTAAAGCGATCCGGAACATGTGGTTCTTCTGAGGATGGTTCTGGAATATGCAGGTCGGTGCTAATCTGTCATGTTTCATTAAAGCTCACTATAAATTATGATTCCTGTCTATGCCACAAATTTGATTCGATAATACAATCACATGAAAGTAAGACACACGGTTTGAACAAGATACAGTTTTACATGTTTTCGCGTTTGTACTATTAGCGTATTTATGCTGATGTTTCAACATTTTCGTTCATATTGAAGTTTTTTCCCTCATTAATCAAAGTGAGAATTGGTTTTCTATAATCAATGTGTATTAGCTGTCGAATTTTCATTTTGCACAATGAACAATAAAATTTATATGAATTTGTAATCAAAACATTATTGTAAAGAAACTCCAGCTTTGGTCACTCTGTTAGTATGACAGCTGAACAGCAACTCTGCATTGATAAGCATTTTGATGATTACATATCACATTTAAATATCATAAACTAAAAAATGAATTCTTTCATAAATAACTAAGTCTTAATTCTATGTACTGTTTACCTTTATTTTTCATTACTCTTTCATTTTATCGTGTTGAAAAATTTCGTATTCATTTTGAAAGATTAAGTTTGAGCTCACGCTGCTTGAAATGTATAATAAAAATCACATTATCTCAACTTATTAAGCAATAAGGTTGTATTTCCGGAAGATATCATGGATTGAATACTTTTAAATTTCTATTTGCATGTAAATTCACATTCGCAGAGACTCTGAGAATGAACACAAACCTAAATAGATTAATTCATTAGCATTTTTTAATTTGGATTAAGAAGTCTGGAGGTTTTTTGTGTGATACTATATATATAAATAGAAACAAATCGAACGAATTTATTCAGATAAAAATTTGTTGGAATCATGGAATTAATTCCTTATATCCGGAATGCGTTGTGACTTTTTCATTTATTTCTTACAAGCAGTAATTCATGGAAATAAAATTATTTATATTCGAATTTAACTGTATGGAGATATGTATAAAGCTAGATACATTTGATCAAAGATGTATACATCAATGCAAAATATTATTTATGTGAAAATAATGCATGCAGAACCCTCTTAAGTTGGACACCTCAAATTTCCAAACAAGTTAGTAGGCTAAACAGCTTACAAGATAACTGCTTTTCTTCTCAATCACTCATATCCTTGTATACATGAATACCTCTTCAAGTTGGACAATGAGTGCTTGAAGATGAATTCTCCATTCTTGGACGCTTCACAGAATGTCTATGTGAACATTATGTGTGAAGATTTGTATTTATATGGAGATAGTGCATGCATATATAGTGATGTATTGTATATATGGCAATATATATTCAATTCTTACGATAGATTGGATGGTGTGAATCTTGGTGGGCCTGGCTGGTTTACAGATGTCTTTGATTTAAGTGTTGAATTCGACACAGATTTGAAAGTCGCAGATTCGCCGGCACTGGGACTTGTACCGCCTACCTCTTTCAAACGATGGGTTCCTTTGGTGAATGCCACTTCACCTATAAATGGTACAATTACCTTACACGCACCACCTGGGCGTGCAGTGTGGACGCATGGCATTAAAATTGCTGTAGAAGAACATCTAGTATTACTCGAATCTGCAGGTGTGTCATTTTCTTTTAGGATTCGTTGATGAACCCAAATTTTTGCAGGTTACTTCGTTTTAAAGTCGAAGAGAACTGTTTGTGGACTAATTAAGATTCAGTTGACATTTTTACTTTGATGAATTTAATATTATGTATAGAATCTTTTTAGCAGAACTTTGTTATCTTTGAAGAATATCTAAATCTTTTTATGTATTTTTTGACAATCCAACATTACTGATATTATGATAAATTTTGGTTTTTCAGTGATTTCATTTTTTTTAAGTCGTAAAGTGCAATGTTTGAAATTTTGAATGTTTACCCTTATATATTTCAATCAAGATTTGAGAAAATCTCTTACTTTATTGCGGCACAAATTCCTTATCTATATTTCGTTTGTAGGTTAAAAATATCATTGAAGTTTATGCTCTAGGCTAGGGTATTTTTGTGTCATAGAAATTTTGTTGGAGAAGTATTGCTTTCAAGTTTTTGAATAATCAATGTATTTTTTTAATGAAAGTTGGATGCATTATATTTGCTCTCATTCATATTTTACTCTTTAGCTAATATTTTAATTCTAATTTTTAGAATAAAATTCTAGAAGATGAAAATTTAGAATCATATATTTTTACTCTTTGAAATATCAAAATACACAATTTTCAATTATGAAGCCTAGAAAAATGTTTTATAGATAGGTAATTTTATTATGATCGCATTGTTATTATATGGCTTTACAATATATTTTGAAATTTTATTCTTGATTAAAGTAAACTTAGTGTAATATTGGGTCATATACATGAGTCAGGATATATGGGGAGATTCTGAGCAGGGACCCTAGTAGGTTCAGTTCGATGTAATATCTATTTATAGATATCACGCATGTTACGAGATAGCTCATTTAGGAATTGTCATATTTTCCATTTCTCAAATGTAATAGAGGCCCGTGTTCATTGCATTATATGACCAACATGTCAGAATAACTCATTTCTTTTGAGAGTGTTCATGATCCTTACGCGATGAACGTTAAGAATTCCACTTCAACTTGAAATTACTTCAGAACAATATTCTAAGGATGACTTCAATTACCAAAAGTCACAGTATATAATTTTGAACAGATCAAAATGCATTATCATCTAGTGCCCTATTTTGCCACTGACGAAGCACTTTGGCATGCAAAATAAAGCCTTTTGCGAACACATTTTGCAGTAACATATAAGCTTCTGGGGGCATAAAAACCTTTGAACTAAATGAATAAGCAAAAAGGGTCTTTAGAATAGGGGGGAGATAGAGATTAATATCAGCCAAATAAGATGAAAAATGGTTATTTTGGGGGTTGAAACCCTTCAAGTGTATTGTCTGTGAACAAAATATGTATGGTCAAACTAGGTAGTTCAGAACTAGTATGTAATTATATAATGAATGGCTAGGGTAATCTTTAACAGAGATGGCAGTTTTGACTTTTTTTTGTTTTTCATAGGCAGTGAGCTATTGTGCTCTGCGATGATTGAAGTAGCTGCTGGTCAGTACATCGAGGAATCTAAAACATTTCCTTTTTGCCTTCCAGTAGATAGTTTAGATCGTGGAGGCGGTATAACTGGGCTAAGAGAGAGTTATGTAGGTATGTATAATCATTTAGCTCCAATACTAGCTGTTGCTAGCTATTTTTTTTTAACTACACTCCACATGTAACATAATTTTAGCTAGCTATTTTTTGGGCTTGCCGATTGTACACACACAGCTATATCAAGTATCCCCCCTGTTTTTGGCTAGCTAGAGCTAAAATACATCAAATTGTAGAAGTCTGCAATATTTCGAACATGCATACATGTACACATATATATAGAATTTATATTGTCAATGAAATTTTCTTTTCTTGCGTAGAGGTGGCATCCCTAAGCTAAGATAAAGTTATGTGTGTATGTTCATTTAGTCTGTCACTGCTTGAAATATTAGTTTATGTGCAAGTAATTTAGAGAAGCTTTACTCTATAACTACATACAATATTCTGTATTTGAAATATTGTTATGTGTTAGGGGATATGTTAGCATTACGGCACCAAATAGTTGTTAGTGCTCAACGGCCTTGGTACACATTTAACGTAGTTTCCCAAGTGCCCATAATCGTCCAACGGATATCCATCCCTCGTAGTATCCCGAATAGGGTTCTCGGGCCCCCGAACGAAGAGGGAGGGCCGAATACTGTGATAATTATACCGGATTGTAATGGACGAGCTGAATTTTCATTCGAAAAAGACGCGCTCGATTTGGATGACGTACTTGAAGGTCAAGCGAAGTATATGGGACTCACCGTGCCAATTTCTGGGGCGCATATAGTGATAATTCGGACGGAAACTATTGGTGGAAACATGTTTGAGGTAAACCGATTCATTTTTCTTTTTAGTCGAAAAGTTTACTATGCATGTAGACATTAACTTCTTGAGTAAGTTGACACGTTAAACGTATCTATATCATATCTTAATGAAAAGATGCATAAAATTTAATTAATGTACACATATATATAAGTGTACGATGGAAAATTTGATGCTGGATGTGGGCACAATTTCAATTTTTGATTTATTTTGTAGAAAATGAAAATTTGCTATATCGAATTCTTTATATCTGAAGTTTACTGTAGTATGCATGTATGTATTCATTTATATAATATTATTTTTTCTACCATATAAAGAGTGTTGTGGGAGAGCATACATTTTTGGGTCCGTCACCTCCTGGGGACGAAGCCCACCGTCCTCTCGCACCCCAACATTCACACGACACTGGGACAGGAGGTCTTATTCCAGATGAATTTATAGCCTCCCCCTATGTTGAGTTTCGACACCCCGAGGTGGCTGTAACATGGGAAGAAAACTGTCCAAATGGACCAATCACAGGTGAGCAAAATGTGGAATTCAAAAATTGCGCATTCGTGAAACATAAACTCACAAATACGAACAATTGATTTGTATACATATGTATATCATTGGTATGCTCCCGAATAATATTTTATGTATACAAAAATTTTATCTAAAAAGTACTATTATCTATGCTGAAGGACAATGCAAAAAACTGAACAGTTTAAAAGTATAAACCAAAATGAGAGTATACATTGGAATATTCATTTAGGGAGGCAATTCTGTGAAGTGCTCATTTTATTAGAAAAGTTGCAAGGTTTTTTAATTTAAAAGTTGAATGGCCAATGTTGATTATCAACATGAATTGAAATGCCTTTAGATCCAGATATAATCAAAACTTTCATAGATACGTATAAGCCTATGTTCAGATAAGTTTTTAGCAGCGTAGTTGAGGAGTTATTTAACAGTTGCTACTACTGTCATTCAATGTTGAAGAAGTTGTGGGATATCTTAATTTGAAATTTTGTGAAGTGGAATTTGGCACAATATGACTTTTTCATTTATACGTCATATCTGAAAATTTGCTAGAAGCGAATTCGTTGTATCCGAAGTTAATTCTGTACATTATATAATAATATCAGGTTCAGGAACTTTGAAGGTGAGTTTTTCCCTGGAGAATTTGCCGTTGTCTCCGACGATGCCATTTTTAGGACCCGATTTAGGCCCAGTAGTGGGTCCACATAACGAAGATAATGAGGAAATTGTGGGGGTACGATACTTTATGAGATTTATTCTTGAAGAAATGCAGATAGAAGACAATGTATTGGCTCCAGCATTTTGGAATACCCACGAAATTTTTCTTCACCGAGCCAGGTATGTATGCATGTATTTTTGACATAACAGTACTTTATGCAGTAGAATCCAGCTTTTCGATTTTTAGCTTGTAAATTAGGTCACGAATAAAAAGCGACGTTGAATTTGCATTTAGAATAGAAAAGGAATAGTATTTGTGTCTATTTTTTATAAGAGTGGCTCTTCGTTTGAGACATGTCTGGGGACTGCGTAGACATCTAGGGGGGGATTTTGTCATTTTCTGAATGAAATCTCTGTAAACGCTTGAAGTAGAAGCTCAGTACATCAGTCCTCTGTCAATATTCAATGTATATTAAGACAAAAAATAGTATTCTGTAGTCTTCAATGCAAAGATAGGTAAATGCAAAATGTACATGAAATTATATATTTTTTTAATCTTAACTTGATCGCTCTTACTGCACACAAAAGTGATCATCATCTTACCCATTTCTCAATATTTGAAGATAATCAACTTCCATGCATGTTCAATTTTTGTCAACCAATCAATGTTAGTTATTTGAATTTCGAATTAAGGTACCTCATTTCCCTCTAATATAACCCATACTCTACTACGAGAATTCGCTCTCTAAATGAATAATTTCTAAAACTATTCTGAAATTCGACCTTTCCAGAGCGATAAATGCGCAGCAAACCGAAAAGTCGTCATTAGATATATTTTTCCATTCATTCGTGGCATATTTATGTAAATTTTTCTTTCTCACTTCCCCATTTTATATTTACTTGTTTTTTCAATTAAACTTTTCTTTTTTTAGTTACCAATTTTATGCATTTTCTCATTTTTTCCGAATGAAGAAGTTACATATTTAGTTTTACAGAATTAGTTTTTGAAAATTGATTTTCTGCATTATTGGCTTTTGGTTGAAAAGTATGCTCTACATTAATACTTTTTCATTGCGTGTTTATGTTCTTGTGACCTTTCAGACTTCAACCGGGACAAATGGAGAGTGATTCGGAACTCGGTTCTGATCTGGGATTGGCTGAACTAAGTATCGATAACGACATATCCCAACAAACCGAAATGGCTAATGCAAAAGATGCTGATTCTCTCCCAGCCTACGTAAAATAGTTGAACATAGACGTGTATGTATGTCATGTAGCGTTTGAAGTGTATTTGGAACTTTTTTGCTTTGACATAAATTTTTTCGAATAAAAAGTTATGCATTTTTTTAACTTGAAAATTCTAGCGCTCTACAGTCAATTTTCGCTCCTCGAAAGTATTAGAACTGTTGAAATTCAATAATTTTTTCTCAAGTCGACCTAAAGCACTTACAGGTGCGTAACATTTTCGTAAGCCAAGTTGAAAAACTGTAATTTCAGAAGACTTCATACAAAACTATAAAAAATTGCTAATGATTCTTAAAATTTAAATTTATTTCCAGCAATTACTTGCATGTATGTTGTCCTTATTAACAGTTGGGCCATAGTCATATTCCAAAAGATTGATACCTATGGGTAAAATTTAAAAGATTTCCAGTTGGGGTAATTTGAGTCTAGAA
Organism: Vaucheria bursata; assembly: GCA_032358265.1. Classification (NCBI taxonomy): domain Eukaryota; class Xanthophyceae; order Vaucheriales; family Vaucheriaceae; genus Vaucheria; species Vaucheria bursata. The sequence goes on along the minus strand of JAULBW010002026.1, from coordinate 1,363 downwards.
GTTGACATCAATCAAAAATTCCATAGATTCAAATTAAAGATTTTAGAAGATGCAAAAATCATATCTGACTGCTAGAGCGACTTTTTAGTAATCCAAATAATAATCGTGTACTATTTTACATTTGAAAAAATATTTTTTGAATAATATTTATTATTTTAATCTAGTTGACTAGTAAAGAAAAAATTGTTCTCATTCAGTTCAAATGTGTGGGATGTGACATAAGATTAAGCTCATATTTCCACCACCGACAATGAATGCGCAAATACAACTATTAAGAGGCAAAACATATTTTTATCTGCATGATTTATTCTGAAACTATTGTATACATTAACTTACATTGATTCTTTTGAGAGCCATGCAGATTTATAAAAAAGTCAAAGAGGCAAGTATTGTATCCGACAATTTTTTCTCTACTGATTTGTTGAAGAATTGTCATGAATTGTTCCTTAAGGGAGTTAATTCTATTCTGTAGTTGCGGTAAGTTTCTCCTAATGCTATGTTAAAGTTTCAGTTCTGATTATAACAACAAGTTCCAGTTTAAATTATGAGAACAAGTTTCAGTAAGTGATATTTTGTTGTGTTGATAAAATTATCTCACTTCTATCAACACAATTTAGGATGTAATAATATACATATTCTGTTACAGATTTCTTGTGCCTATGTTGCATGTTACATTCCTGACAAGAATATTCTCAATGTCATTTCTTTAAAAACCATTTGCATCCAATACAGTTTTAATTCTATATTTGTAATCTGTATTATATTCAGTTCTCATTGTTTTTAAATTTGACAAGAGCAATATACTTTAGAATTAAATTTAAATGTTCCAGTTTATCACATTAATTTAACAAAGAAGTGCATCTAAAAAAGTTGCTAATGCAAACAATACAGAAAGAGAGCATTAATTGCCCATTTAATTAGTGGAGAAGTCAAAATAAGTTTGGTGAAGCTTATGCATACCTACTGGCATGGCAAATTTTGTTCAATTAGACCTGTGAAACATTGGGATAAAATGCATCAGAGTAGTATGTTTGAGCCAAAACTTCTAGTCACAAATGATACTGAACTCTATTGCCTCAGCGCTTTTCAGCCTTAGGTGCTGCTTTGATGCCACCAACTAGATTACATTTTAAAAATCATGAATTTAAAGTGTTGTTTCAATACATGTTTTGAGTTTCTAACCTGCTTGTGGAAAAACATATTTTTGTTTACCTTCCAGATACAGAAGAGTAACCTTCATGTTAAATTTAAATATTTCAGTACATCACTTTAAGTAACTTTATTGCTGTTGTTAGGACTACAACAATGCCTTAGATCCGCATGTTCCAGAATATTCTATACTTTATGTTCTGTTCCATATATT